>CM055194.1:10531101-10721101 GCA_029224185.1 Karalla daura
GGGGCCCTCTCCTCTGGGGTCCACTTGTGCTCCTCAGCCTGTGTGCGTGTGTTTCCGGGCTCATCCGTTTCTCTGCCTTTCGCATTAACAGGCACAACTTTAACAAGTCTCCCATGAGCATGGGCCTGCGAGAGCTCGGCTTCGACGACGACGAGCTGGACCACCGCCAGCAAGTGGAGTGTCCCCCCCACCCACCTCCACACACACACACACACACACACACACACACACACACACTGCTTCCTCTGAGGACACTCTCCTGTCCCTTCATTTCGTGTCATTTCTTCAAACTTCTCCGGTTTATGGGGTAAAAGTTGGCGACTGGGGAGAGTCTTTACCCATGATAATACTGCCCCCAAGTGGACTGTACCAGTAACAGCACAAGTCCACAGAAGTGGCGCTCTCAGTGGACGTGCTGCTTGATGCGGGGTCGCACAGTTGGCTTCCTCTCCTGACGTCCCAGTAACTACCCGGGCTTTGTTTCGGCCCTCCGCCTCCCCGCAGGATCTCGTCGGAGGACAGCGGCGAGGTGCCCTCGTACAACGAGGACAGCGACGACTCGTACTCCCTGGAGCTGGACATGGACTCGCGCTCGGGCCAGATGAACCTGCTGGAGGAGATCCTGGACTCTCTGAACACCAGCACGGTGGAGCAGGGGGCGTCTCAGCGCCGCCAAGAGTCTGGACTTCTTCAGGTCCATGGAGGACCTGGACTACAAGGCCCCGGTACGTAGAGCAGCAGCTCAGACTCACACACCTTTCCAAATGAATTCATTTCTCCGTAGTTTGTGTGCACGGCGTGTCCTGGTCCCAGAGCTGTGTGGTTTTATCGCTACTATCGATCTGCCCTCAAAGTCTCCTATTAGCTTCAAAGGGGGCCTGTAATTGCGCATTTTATCACGGCCCAGCTGTATCGAAAAGTATTTGAATTATTGCCCTGAAGTTTTATGAATTATTTACATGTTGGGCCTGTAGAGTGTGAATAGATTACAGAGGCAAACAAAGAACAACAGCAAATATGTGATGTGAAGTTTTCAAAAGTCATTGTGGATGGACCGCCAGGGCTCAGACATGAGAGGAGCGGCTACAGCTCACCCCCTCGCCTCCTGAGTGTAGAGCAGCGTTCATGTATGGTCTCTTTTCTGATGCAGCGTGAACGTTTTTTTCCTATCCCAGGTCACGTAGCGTGAGATGACAATGTGAAATGGTTTCTCCCCTGCTCGTCTGTCGTTCCAGAGCAAGCCCGCTCCTGCCAGTGAGTCTAAGCCTGTGGATGAGGGAGGAGGTGGAGGTGGAGGTGGTGGTGGGGTTGTGGTGGAGCAGAGCAGCTGGAACATGGGCCAGGACGACAGCGCCGTCCATGGGAAGCACCTCCCCCCGTCGCCCCGCAGGCAGCCCACCAAGAGCAGCCTGAAGGCGCCCAAGAAGCCGCCTCCGGCTCCGCCTCCGGACCAGCACCACATCAAGCTGCTCTACCCGGACCTGGACCGGGCGTCCACGGGCCGGCAGCCCGGGGACCGCTTCTCCTACTCCCCCTCCTCCACCCACAGGTCTGTTCCGGCGCAGCCGCGTCACGCCTCCCCCCTGGCGCCCGCCGCACGCGCCCGGACCATCTCCGACCCCCAGGCCGCCGCGGAGCCGCCGCCGCCCCACAACCCCAGCGCCTCCACCGGCATCCTGCGGAGGAAGGTGCTGTCCAGGCAGACCACGCGCCACCTGCAGGAGAAGGCCCTGCAGAGGCAGGGCAGCGGCCGCGCGGCCCCGGAGGCCCCGGGGAGCCCGTCCAGGCACGGCCCGGCCGCCGTGCAGGTGCCCTGGGAGAAGGAGGTGAACAAGGAGGGGCTGCTGGGCCTGGGGCTGTGCCTGGGCCAGGGCCGGGGCTCGGGCCCGGCCGCCGTGCAGGACCAGGGCCTCCTGGAGGAGATCGAGTCCATGTGCTGCCTGAGCTCGGTGCTGCACACCGGCCTGCAGCTCTCACAGGTCCACTGCAACAACGGCCACCAGCAGGTCCAGACCAAGGCCACGGACGAGTCCTAGATCCACCTGGGATCGGCCGGCCACGGGCTCAGAGGGCTTCACGCCCCCCTGACCCTTCCTATCTCCACTCTCAGAAAACAGATTTGATGTCAAACAGGCAGAGGAAGACGAGGCACTGCACAACTCTCCGTCTTTTGTTTCGAAACCAACGTCCGAACAGGATCTGAAGGAAGAGAGTAGAGAAAAGAGTTCACGTTGTCCAAACAACTCGACAAGAAGGAGAGTTTTACAGTGTGTCGACTGGCCCGGTTGTAGTCTCTCTGTCTGTTAATCATCCACGTTTATGGATAACACGTGTTCACCCGGGTTGTGTTTTCCATCCTGTAACATATGCACAACGTAGGAGCTGAAGCAAAAAAAACAACAAAAACAACAAAAAACGAAAGGATCTGTGAATTTCGCCGTGGGTGCAATGTGTAAGCAGACAGCCGGTCATGGAGGAATTTTTCGGGATTAATAAGGGATGAGCTCTCACCATCACAGTATGTCTGTCTTTAACTCGCCGTGTTCCAGACATTTCACCCATTAGAAGTCAGTATGCACTCGCACATGACAAGCAGTGTGCCAGTCTTGACCACACGGTACTGCTAAAACAAAAAAACAAAAAGAAAAAAAAAAAGTGAGACAAAGATTGTCCCAGACCCAAGTCCACGCGGGCCTTTGAAACTAATTGTACACTGTGTAATTTCCATGTTCTGTTCTTCACCTTCACCATGCCTTAAATGGACATGTGAGTTTGTTTTTGATACTCTGGGTGTCTTAATCTGTAGATGCCACCGCAGGTACTTTCTAACTAGAGCCTCTCGGACCTTAAATGCAACAGTTAACAGGTCTTTAAGGTCACTGTATTTCTCTAGATGAACAGGATAGTTAATATATTACGCATTACGTGCTTTAAGCTGCTGTTTATTTTTTTGTTAAGTAGCGTTCCAGACGATGAGACGCCCCTCTCCCTCTGGTCCGCGGGACGCCTTGCGTCCCCCTGAAGGGGAGCAGGAGCACAGCGAGAAGTCATCTTCTTCCGTGTCCTCCTCCTCCTCCTCCCCCCTCCATCACTCGTCCCCCTTCTTGTCGTCTGCTGTCTCTCAGTCATTTCAGCACATCTCACCTGTCACTCCGCTACCTTAACACTGGCGGCCAGTCCAGAGAGCGTGGAAGAGGTGAAGTTGACACGAAAAAAGAACAAAGGACAAGGCTGCTGACGTTCTGCCATCCTGAGATGGCCAGCAGACGATGAAGATGAAGATGAAGATGACCCCAGGTCGGTGAAATGCCACCAGACGTACCTGGCAGGCCGTGTTCCCACGGGGCGGGTGTCCTCCCACGCACTGTAATGCAACGCAGCGCCAGACGATTGTACTGTAGTGAAGCAATACGGCTCTTGCTCGGGGGGGGGGAGTAACGTAACGTGCACAGGCTGAAAGTCCAAAGTCTCCCAGAGTTCCCGGACAGCGCCCGCGTCCGCAGATTGCGGGCTCCCATCGTTCTCCAGAGAGGGAGGAGAGGAGGGAGAAGGAGAAAGCTTTTATTTATTTTTACTCTTCTTTTTTTTTCCACGTGCTCGAGCCGGCATTATTACATTTATGGTTCGTTGTTCTCGTGATTTACGCCAGACGCCAGTCGGCGCGGCAGTTTAATAGCAGCTCTCTCTCCGCTTTCTGAGTGCTGCTCTGCGTTAACGATTCGCTCATAAAAGCCTTTGGCGTGCTTCGAAAAAGCCCAGGAATCAGTGTTAGTAATTCCAAAAAGGTGGAGAACAAAAAAAACTAAAACACACACACACGCGCACACACACAAAAGTCTCCATAGCGATCCCTGCACTGGCCTTATCCATTGTAAACACTTTAAAAAAAAAACCCATTTACTATGCAAATATTTCAGAAAAAAAAAAAAAGCGGAAAGATCGGGCTCTCTCCGGGAGTCACGTGACGTCACGATGCAGGGTCCTACTTGAAGAGCGGATCGCGACCGGGTGGGAGTAATGACGGAGCCTGGGCGGGTGGACGGAGGGAGAGGGGTGTGTGTGGGTCTGCGGGTGTGCTCCGTGTGCCTTAAGCAGCCGGTGGCGGGAGAATCCGGAGGAACGAAGCGAAGAAACGCGCGCGAGAGTCGAGTAAACCTGCGTGGCTCCTCGGAAGCTGACCCGGAACGAACCCCTCGCCTCCTCCTCCTCCTCTTCTTCTTTTCTTTTCGGTTTTGTTTTGTTTTACGGCCGCTGTGCGTCGGAGCTGCGGGGCCCGGGTCCAGCTGGAGCCGCTCCGTGTTTCTCTGAGCCGCGGTGGTCGGCGGGAATCTCTCCCCCCCCCCCACCCCCCGAGCTTACCAGAAGATGTCTGACTCCCTCTGGCTCATTTGACATTTTGTAATTTAGGTACTTTCTTTGGTCGGACTAATAGGCTATTACTTGTGTAGGTTTTTTGTTTTTTTGTCCTCTTTCTTCTTTTTTTTCCCTTTTTGTTTTCTCTTTCCCCTTTTTTTTCTTTTTTTAAAAAAGAAAAAGAAGGCTCGCTCTGAGCTCAGTGTATCGACAAAAAAAAACAAAACAGAGTTTCTCTAGTTGATTTCATACCGATGAGAGGTTATTTTCCACTGAATAGACGTGTATTTTTGCTGGCCCGGAGTTTAATTTTCCATGGATAATATATGAATATACGATCGGTGTTGTGCGTTGTAGCGGAATGACACCTAATATCTGAATGTGTTAGATTTTATTTTTGGAAGAGATAAAACAGAAAAAAAAAACGAAGCAAATAGAGAGAGTATAACAAACCTCCCATGTAGCCATTCACGCTCTGGAGCGTCTGACACCTTGTGAGGAGAGAGAGAGAGAAAGAGAGAGAGAGAGACTGATGCCTGGTACAATGTGACAATGTTGTATCTGCATGGACGTACCGTGTGTGCGTGCGTGTGTGTGTGTCGTAAACCTTTGTTTTTGTTTTGTTTGACAGACGTCGGTATTACTAGTACTCTTACTGTTGTTGTTATTATTATTGTCATTAATTCAGGTCACACTCGACGCCGAGGTACACATATTCACTTATGAAGTCTTATTCTGCGTGGCCCCGTTTGGCAGCCATCGATTATTCCATCACTAACCTCCTAGTTACTGCTCATTGAAGGTGAATGAGGACCTCAACTATGATCTTAATGAACTAATATCATCCTAATTACCCAGAGAGACCCCCTATCTGTTCCCAGAATAAGGCTTTAATAAGAGCCGAACAGTGACTAATAAAGTGCCGATATGCTACTAATATGCATGCTGATGGTGACCATGAATATGTGTACTTCAGAGTGGCGGCCTCTCCTCAGTATTCGGCGCTCCCACGGGGAGCGAGAGCGACGGGAAACGCTGGCCCGTCCGGTCCGAGTTGAACGTCACCTGCCTTGAACTGAACGCAGGAGGAAAACATTTCCACGTTCTTTGGTTGCGGGCTACTACTGTAAATCCGACCGCAGAGGTCGGACGGGGGGGGAGTGCTCGAGCCGCCAGGGGCCGCCAGGGGCCGCCAGGGGCCGGGCGCGCGGTGAGAAGCTCGAGTGTCTCCGGCTCCGCTTACACTAATGTCGTGCAGCAGAGAGGACGTGACTGTCAGGGAATTAGCATTTCAGCGTCTGCAGGCCCCAGTTACCTGAGGAAACCCTTCGAGCGTTGAGATAATGGTGGGCGGGGGGATATTTCAATAAGTCTATAATAAAGTATAATTATCCTGAAGTTATACCTTTGGAAGGAGTGGGAGGCGACAGGAAATGTAGCAGCCTTTAAAGCGGTATTAAGGAGCGAGGAGAGAGAAGAGAGAGAGGTCCAATTTGACACAGATTTCAACGGCCGCGTCCCCCTTTAATAACACGCGCTTTAAGAGGCGCGTGTGCGGGTCTGTGACGACCTGGGGCCGGTCGCAGGTTTGTTTTTGTTCTGGTTTTTTTTTGCGAGGGGGAGGGAGGGGGAGGGAGGGAGGGAGGGCGGGGTCGTGGTGATGACGTGATGAACTCTTGGGGACGCCGATTACCCGTTTTCTGATTCTGTGCACACTCGCATGCTCGTCGCAGAGGAAGCAACCATCGTCGACGTCGGAGGTCAATCCGTCGTGCTCGTCATGAGTAACTCTGGTACAACTGCACATAAATGTATGCACTGTGAACTGAAAATAAATTATACTGTTTCATGCTTACTCACCTCCGGACTGCTTTTGTTATTCCATCAATTCAATGTGGAGAGGAAATCGACGGGAAGGTACGTGTTTTTCTTTCCACCGCTGTTTCGGCGAATGAGCCGATGTGAACGCGCGAGCAAAAAGCGTTAAAAACGTGAACGCATAGATCCTCGGGAGGATGCCATAGATTTGCAATGTTTGGCAAACATGAGGTACAGTAACACTTTAATGAACATTTTCACGTTTTCTCTGTACAGTTGGCAAAGTTGTCGGATAAAATTCACAGTCGGAGGGGAAAAAAAAAAGAAGAAGAAATAAAAGTACCACTAGTATTAACACTTGAACTAACTCCGCGCTCTATGAACAGATTCTGTTTCTAACATGCGCGTCGGCCCAGAGGAAACTAGAGACGAGTGCAAATTATTCTAAGACTTGACTGGTACGTTAGCCTAAGAGCTGCGGCATGAAACGCCGAGTGTGAACGCTCACCGCGAGTGAAAACCAAATCAACACCGGCAGCAACAGTTTGAGGCACCACTAACACGCAAACTAACACGTTTTTCCTGCATTTAATACAAACCAGGGGCCTGTGGAGACGGGTGCGATCAAAGTGTTCTCATCCACGCCTGGAAACCAGTCCGTGGATCCTCCCATCTCACCGGCTCTGTGCCCAATGCTGGAGCACACCATGACCATCTCAGGACACACACACACACACACACACACACACACACACACACACAGACACACAGACAGGTAGGGGGCAGTTAACAGTCTCCAATCATCCTGAACACGCATGTTTTTGGACTGTTGGAGGAAACCCACACCGACATGGGAAACCATTCAAACTCCACACAGAAAAAGGCAGCTCCATTTGAATATGTAGTCCCGGAACAAAAATGCACAGACTGCATGTTTCCTGTGGTTTGAGTGATGGCTGCTGACTACAGCGCCCAGCTGTTACGGGACAGACTGAGCTTTGCGTTTCCCCCGTTGTTGGTTCTGATCTTGTCATTGAGTTTGAGGAACGAAAAAACAAAAGCAAAAGACAAACAGCGACCGACGCTCGCTTTATCCATCAAAGGAGGAACGCTCTAACTCATCCAGACGGCGTGTTTGCTCTGACAGTCGATTCTGAACCCTCCTCATTGAGACGGTGGGACGCTGACGCCAGGTGTAAGACGTCACACAGGGAGATGGATGGAGAACCGAGGCGCGCCTTTGCACAAGCATACCGTCGCATTATCTCCCGTCCCGAGCCCGGGCTCGGGCGGCACAGGGGGCGGCGGTGAGGTGAGGGTGGGACGTCTCGGCTCAGATGAGCCTCTCCATGGGCGGCGGCTGGGTGATGCTCCACATCTCCACCCGGGAGCCCTCCTTCTCCTGCCGGCTGGGGCTGTAGGTGCCGTGGGTGGCGCGGCGGTTGAGCGCCACCACCAGGCCGACGGAGGTGAAGACCAGCACCAGCAGCAGGGCCACGGACGCCAGGCCCACGGACAGCATGAGGTCAGAGGTCAGACGATGAGAGGTCAACTGGAGGGGGTGGAGGGAGGGAGGGAGGGAGGGAGGGAGGGAGGAAGGGAGGGAGGAGGGACAGAGTCAGACAGTGCCACCGGTGGTGGGCGGATGTTTTGCTTGTTGAAGGTAAAGGAGACTTAGTTGGGTTGAGTGGAGTGTTACGGTATTTACCTTGAAGCTACGGTTTCATCAGAAATGCCTCAAGTATCTGTTTTTTTTTTCACCATCTCTGCACAGGTCCGTTTCATGCACATCTGGCAACCTGCTGCATGCTCTACCCTGATTGGGTAGAGCATACCCACTCACACGACTTATCATGTGACTTTATTCTCTTTCAGCTTGTAATAACTGTAATAACTACAGTAGATATATTTATATACACACACGTGTATATGTTTGAGCCAGAATCCGAGGAAGCACAAGTTGAGGACAAACCAGGAGTGTGTAAATATGCTGTGTTTCAACTTCTACTTCTCATCCAAAATGTCTCAGTTTCTCATTCCTTTCTGAATGCATGAGGGTGTGATGATGATTTCGGACCTACCTTTGGTCTGGAGTACGCAGTCGATACTGAACAGAACCGAGGCGAAAACAGTTTTTCATTCCGGCTCGTCTTTAATGCAAGCAAACGATGAATTTCTTCACACAAACGAACAACTCACGTTTTACCTGTTTCCGAGGGCGTTTATCTCCCTGCTCCTCTAGCAAGGTAAAACAAATGTGATGCTATGAAATGACTCACACACAGAAACGCCTGTCTCTTTCTCTCTCTCTCTCTCTCTCTCTCACTCTCTCTCTCTCTCTCTCTCTCCCCCCCCCTCCTCTACGCTACACCAGGCGCTCCACGCGCGCTGCCAAAGTGCTGATGGATGTGTTTCCCGGCTCGGCAGGTGGGCCGCCACCACCAGGAGCCGGGGGCCGCTGCTGCGGCCCGGAGCCTCCCTCCGTCTGCCGCCTCGCTCGCAGTTTGGCCGCGGCCAGCGCCAGCGCCAGCGCCAGCACCAGCGCCAGGCCCAGCAGACACGGTGCCAGCACGGCAGCCACCCGCGAGCTGTATGGAGCACGCTCCGTCTGTGGAGGATCAGGCACGCGCATACGCACACACGCACACACACACACACACACACACACACACACAGCCAGGATGCTGCCTGATGATCCCATTAGCACATACACAGCAAAACAGCACCAGAAAACACACCAGAAATAGCTCCCGCAGACACACACACACACACACACACACACGCACACTCCTCTCCGAGAGAGGAGCGCTGCTTTGCATGAAGCGTTTTAATGACTTGTGAAGCCTGCTCAGATTCATTTTTAAACTCGCAGCCCCCCCAAGCCCTTTGATCAGCGCACACACACACACACACACACACAAAAGCAGCATCAGCCCCATCCAGCAACACAATTACCCCCAGCATGCAGGCACACACACACATTTCTGACCTCTGGAGTGAAACCCCTACAAATCAAGGCAAATCAGCCGTGTCTCCCGGTGCAGCAGGTGAGTGATTGTTCACTTCCAGGCATTAGCAGCAGCAGCAGCAGCAGCTGCAGCAGCTGCAGAGGCAGCCGCACTTACATGGCTCGCTGCTGTTGTGCCGGGCGAGGCGTCGGAGAAGCTCGTGGCGGCTCCTGCGTCTACAACACAGCAGCCCGTGAGTGTCGCTCTACGTCTCTGGCGTTTGACGCCATCTCGGCAAAAACTAGAAGCCCCGCTACTACTGAGCCCGTCGGGCTGCACGAGACTGTGGGGCAGGGTGAGCGGAGAGACGCGAGGAAAGGAATCTCAGAAGTCAGCAAACTTTACACCGAGCAATCAAGACGAATTCTAAAAAAAAAAAGGAAAAAAAAAAGCAAAAACACCCAACCATCCATATCCCCCAGGCAGGGGATAAGTTATGCGGCGGCTCTCCGCGCTGCGAGACATCACACTTCCTCTCCCTGGCTACAGGTTTCTTTGTTGACTCCGGGAAAGTGCTTACCTGTCACTGCGGCACAGTCGGCTGTCACAGCCGGCGTGACACCAGCGAGCCGGAGCAGCCTGCAGCCAGGAGCCGCCATCAGTCACCCAGCGCCACACACACACGCACACACACACACACGCACAGACGCAGAGGTGTCTAACTAACCAGTCTCTGAGGTACAAGTAGAGGCCACCCCGAAGCCTCTGCAGACACACACACACACACACAGCAGCAGCAGAGCTTCCCTGCTGTCAGCACTATCAACCCACTCTGTGTGTGTGTGTGTGTGTGTGTGTGTGTGTGTGTGTGTGTGTGTGTGTGTGTGCGCGCCTGGCAGATAAGCTGCCCTCATACGTTTCTGTGAAGCCGACCGAACTTCTGTGAATGCCACCAGCTCTCTGCTGAAGCTGCACTTCGCCGCCAGATGCTGCCTCTTTTTTTTTCCCCTTTTCGCTGGCAAAGCACATTTCTCCCTCTCCGCTGCTCCCGCTCTCAGAGGATGGCCACATCAGTGCCGACGCTGAAAAACTGCTTCCCATTTCCTCCACCATCTCCCGCCCCCCACACCACCAACTCTCCCCTCTCCCCCGCTGCCACCATCAGAGCTACCTGTACGTGCAGCACGCACACACACACACACACACACACACAGAGCTGAAAAATACAGCATGGAAGACAGGAGGAGGAAAAGAGGTCGACATCTGACCTTTACACCAGCATTTGGTGGTGGAACATCACAATCGATACCGGTTAGAGTCACTGAACGCAGCCTCGTGTTTGGCCCTCATTTTGGAGTTCGGCTGAAGGGGGATTTGCTCCCCCTCACCCACGGGAGATTTTGGGAGGTCACGCAACATGAAGGCATCGCATTGAGCCTCTGAGCAGGACATTCATCTTCCTTCACATCAATGAATTGTATCCCATCCGACCAGACCTGTGCCTATCTATTCCCAGCCAAAGCTGTAAAGCATTGTCACATCCTCATTCATGTTCATTCTGAAAAGACCGATTGTGATCTGACAGACCATACAATGTCTAAAAGTTTGCCTGTATTCATCTACTGTATGTTCAGATGTGCAGGTGAATGGTGGCAGATGAGTGCGAGGCAGCACTTTGGAGAACTTTCTGATTGAATGGTATTCATTCCTGGTTCTTCCTCAGCATCTGATTCTGGCTCAAACATGTGTACGTGCTTCACAGCTGAATCGCTCCAGTTGTCACTTAGTTCAGGATAAGGTTGCTAGACAAGGAGGGATAGTCGTTTCAACCATCCTAGGTCGCCTTTAAAGAGCAGGCCTGCCTCTAGATACACTGAGGAAGGTTTTCCTCACTTCTCCTGCTCGTCCTGGCTGGACGTTTAAAGAGTTGCATGATTTTTCACACAAATTTCCTTTTGCGTTTGTATCACTCCGATTCAGAGAGATAGGAACTTTACAGTTAGTGCCCAGTGGCAGCAGGAGGCGTGATGACAACCTGTGGACGTACCCTTCCACCTGCCCCGGGGGAAAGGGAACGCACCATCCCCATCACAGTAAAGTCCAACTGGATGGCAACCCGTGTGTGTGTGTGTGTGTGTGTGTGTGTGTGTGTGTGTGTGTGTGTAAGTGTCCAGATACAGCAGCGGCATGTGTGTTTGGGACAACATGCGTCTATTCTGGGATCTACTCACACTACATCCTGTTAAGAGAGATTACGGGGCTATGCTGGGTGTCACGACAGCCACCTGACCGAGCGGTTCCTCACTCGCAGACACGCTCCGAGAAATCGGCTCAAAGATTCAGACCGTCGATGATTAGAAGAGTGAAGACGAGTGAGATGAATCGGGAACGTGAAGTGGAGTTGAAGGAGGAAAGAAATTAGTGGAGGGAATGAAAAGAGGACAGCAGACAGGAACAAAGGCTGATGAGATACGTTTTATTGTTTGAACAGAGGGACCAAAACGGCCGAGAGAGGACATTGAAGACAGAGGGGGGGACAGACACAAAGGAAGTGACGGTGACACAGAGATGATGCAGCTGAATGAAGTTAGAGGACAGACAACAACACGCTCGGGTCCACAGGGAACAGACAAGAGACTCGGAGAAACCATGACCACCACGGGTGACGGGAAGCTCGGAACGTCTTTTTTTTCTCTCTCTTTTGTTTTTCTCCCCTCACGCAGGATGTTTCAGAGACAGAATCGTCCTCTTTGGTACGAAACGACACGCGGCAGTCAGTCAGTCAGTCAGTCAGTCTGATTGCGTGTCGGCTACAGAGTCTCGGCGTCTCGGCCCCTCTGGGCGTCGCCGTGGCAACCACGCGGGCTCTTTTTGATGGCTCCCCGTCACTGATCCGCGCCCGGGACGAGACTGACAGGGACGCGTCAGGAATAAGTTTGTCATGTTCTTCACTGCATCTAAAAAAACTAACTCCTCCTCCCCCTCCCCGCGGACCACAGTCCCCGTCCTGTGAGGTTTTGTGCGTTTGAGTTTTGAGGACTTCATCGGCCCTCTCATCGTCGACCTCTGGCAGTCTCGTCCCTCTCGTTTCGTGCAGTTCGACCTGAAAACGAGCAGCCTGAACCCGCCGCGTCGCTCTGAGAAATCTCAGTGGACATCACTCGCTCGTTCACTTATTAACCGTAGATTTTTCTTTAAAAAAAAGTGATTTTTAGCTGCAGTGCTAAACTACACCACGACCGCTGTGCCACAGGGGATTATTGCATCTGTGACCTATTGCTACGTTGTCCCTGGATTGACTGTGAACCAACCAATCAGCAGCACTCCTTGCACACAACCACCCATAAGGTCCGCTCAACATGGTGAACATTGCTATCATTGCCTAAAACGCGGCTAAGAGCTACGGACACTGTTTGAATGACTTTTAGTGTGTTTCCTTAAAACTGCGTGCGGGAAACGCTCCCGACCGGTTGGAGGTGATGCTGACCCCGGACTAACAAGTCACACTTGGCCCCGTCAGCTCACGCAGCTACTTCCATGGGTAGTTCCTGTTGAGTTAACGAGACGCCCACCCTGATTAAGGTGCTTTTAAAGTCTCATGTTAAGGCACAGGCAGAGCTCTGCGGTCCCGTTAACCCCACATCGCTCCGGTGTGAGAAACCCCCGCCTCTGCACACATCTGCACTGAGGCGACCCGACCCCCTGCTCCGCACCTGCTCTCAGTCCCAGCAGCGAGTGCAGACCATCACACCTGCGCACGCACACACATACACACACACACACACGCACACACACACCTGCGCAAGCACGCCCGCACGCACACGCTCAGTCGTTGCCTCCCCAGTCTATTTCTGGCTCGTCGTCCAGCCTGAGGATGAGGTAGGAGAGCAGCTGGAAGAGGTTCTGCCAGAGCAGCACGGCCACGTAAAAGTAAATGTCGCTTACGTCCGTCTGGCATATGTCCCCGGCGAAGCTCATGTCGCACACGCAGACGAACTTGTTGATGAGGTTGCGGCAGTAGCCTCCGTTCAGACAGGGGTTGGACTTGCACTCGTCCACCTCCTGCTCACACCTGCGCACACACACAGTGACAGCGAGAGAGACGAGGCTGGGTCAGCGCGGCAGGTCTTGCGCCCTTCACGGGCCTGAGCAGAGCAGTGGCACAAAGAGCACAATAAATGATGCAGGTCTGCAAAAAAGACAATGACATAAAAGAGATAAAGAAGGTAAAATCGACTCACATCTCCTGCCCCAACATATTAGCATTATTACTACTGTTTATTATTGTTATTGTGGTTGTTATCATCATAATCATTCATATTTATCGCTTGTACTTATTTACTATAATACTATAATTACTGTGTAATAATATTGTGTGAATGTGATGCTCTTTGGTGTGACTTTTGGCTGCTGGACAGAACAGTTTCCCTACAGGGAGAAATAAAGTACTTTTATTTCTGTTGATTATTTAAATGTTTTCTTATCTTAAAAGAACTTTTTTTTTTTTTTTGCTTTTTTTGATGTAAATTTGGAGTCAGGGAGCTCATTCCGGGTTTGTGCTGCATCGTAACAAAACGCCGCCTCATTATGTTTCGACACTTTTGGCCTTCAAACTTGTGTCTGAAAGACAAGAAAAGAGTCTGATCTGGCTGAGGCTGCTGCCCTCCTCCTCCTCCCCCTCCTCCTCCTCCTCCTCTTCCTCCTCCTCCTCTCCTACCGGTGTCCGATGAAGCCTGGCGGGCAGTCGCAGGACAGCTCTCGGTCGGTGCAGTTTCCTCCATTGAAGCAGGTGTAGTTCCTGGTGTCATCGCCGCACACGGACACGGGCAGCTTGGGTCGCCTGCTAGAGGCCAGTCAGACACGTTAGAGGGAACCATATACATATATGTGTATGTATATATATATGTGTATATATGTGTGTATATGTCTATGGAGGGGAAGAGTCAGGCAGACAGGAGCGGCATTGGTCGCCCTCCTGCAGCTCCGCACTGGGGGGGACAAAGAGGCTTAGGAGGGGGGGACCGGGATAATAAGATTAAAGACCTCTGGCAACTATTCAGCGGCAGGACGTCAAATCCTGTGCACAGGAATGAAAGAGCCCGCTCCGTCTCTCTGGCCTCTGTTGCCTTGTTTTCGCCCGGAGCGCAGCAGCTCCCTCTCAAAAGTGTCGCACGTCTGTAAGGCAACATGAAACTCCTCCGGTTGTAAGTCACAACCGGCTTCTTTTTTTTTTTCCTCATCGTTCCGCGGCGCGTGGGACTGGGGCTGGTGAAGTTTTAATTTAGATGCCAGGAATGATTTTTGAAGCGCGGCTGCCACTCATGTGAAACAGTGGGGGCACGCGGCTGTCAGACAAACAGAGTCACGGGGAGCGTTAATATTAGCTTTGCTTGGCATTTTGTCGCACGCCGGCGAACAAGGGAACCAGGAGACGCGGTACATGACGTCTGAGAGGCAAATATCTAACAGGAAACAAATAGCACCTGAGAAATAGAGGGAGGGAGGGAGGGAGGGAGGGAGGGGGGGAGGGGGGAGAAAAAACAACTTACACGTTTCTGACAACAATGTACCACGGAATCTCTTCGACGCGCTCACTGGAGAGGAGCAGAAACGAAAGGGACGGGGGAGAGGGGGTAGAGAGAGACACAAACAGGAGACACAAACAAAACCCAGTCATTTTGATGAAAACTTTGCAAGCGACGGCGTTCCCAGTAAAGGGAGATTGCGCAGCTTGTCTGGTGTCTTGCTTAGCGAGACACTTGCAAAGGCTTTTTTGCAAGAGGCAAAATGCAAGAGGCATCGCGCGCGCGCCTGTGCATGTGTGTGCGTGCATGCGTGTTTGTGTGTGTTTACAGGATAAATGGTTCGGAGGCGTTCCCCTGCTGGTTCTCCGAGGCAAACGCCGGATGACAACGGGGGGAAAAGCAAAAGCTGGCGCCGAACCAGAGAGCCGTGTGTAGTGGCAGCAGCCGACTGAGGCCCCTTTGCCGGCTGACACTAGAACAGAGCGGCAGCTTCTGAGGCGCTCGCTGCAGGCGCGGTTGAAACGCTGAACAGAGGCAGACGTGCGGAGACGTTTTGCAGCGGCGGATCCCGCTTTGTGTCGTTCGCGCCGGTCCCTTGTTTCTCCAATTTGGAGCATTTACTTGTGTGCTTTGTGCTTCGCTCGCTCACTAACTAACTAACTAACTAACTAACTAACTAACTAACTAACTAACTAACTAACTAACTACCTAACTACCTAACTAACTAACCGCTCACAGGAGAGCCAAGCCGTCTTCTGAGCATGAAATATTTATAACCAGGATTGTTTCCCCTGCTATATATAAGCTTCTTGCCAAGAGTGAGACACTCCGCTTCATCCTACCAAGATCGGTTCCTGTTCTGTGCGCTTTCCGCAAAGCCTCTTGCACTCGCCTACATGAGACTACTACACATTAGAGCTGCTGCAAATGATTGATTCATCAACTATTGATGAAAAAAATGTTCAATGATTAGTTGAAAAGAATATGTTTTTGACTTTTTAGAGCTGAACGTTGTTGAGATGAGGACAGAAAAAGGCATTTAAAGAACCCTTATGTTTACCTTTGCCTTTGTGAAGCAAGCATCACTTGTACAAACCAAACAACTTATCATCATTTAAGCAGAAAATAATGGTTCCGTTCCAGTCACTTTCCTGTCTGCTGTCACTTACTTGCAGAGGGGCCCGGTGTAGTTCTCGGCACAGAGGCAGGCGTACCTGTCCGGCCCGTGCAGACAGGTGCCTCCGTGGGCGCACAGGTGGTTCTCGCACACGTCCACCTCCTCCTCGCAGTGGGGGCCGGCGTAGCCGAACTCGCAGCTGCAGGCGTAGCCCGTCCCGTTCACGCTGCAGTTGCCGTGCGGGCCGCAGGGCCGGCCGGCGCACGTGTCGGTGAAGAAGTCGCAGCGGGCGCCGGCCCAGCCCTCGGCGCAGCTGCAGTTGTAGGCGTTGAAGAGGTTGCGGCAGGCGCCTCCGTTCAGGCAGGGGTTGGGCTCGCACACGGGGCCCCCGCCGCAGCCCAGCAGCGGCGCGCGCTGCGACGTCCTGACGAACTGCTCCTCCTGCAGCCGCGGCAGGTTGACGTCCGGCGGGGCCAGGTAGGGCAGGGCCACGCCGCCCAGCTCCACCGTGCCCAGGCAGCCCACCAGGGCCCAGCCGGCCGCCGGGGCCAGCCCCCCGAGGAAGACGTCCACCCCCTGGCGCAGGAAGTCCAGGTTGCCGGCCTGGCTGCGGGACGTGCTGGCCTGGTCGATCTCCTCGTCCAGCACCAGGGTCCAGCGGGAGCTCAGCGCCCACGGCGCCACCATGAACACCTGCACGCTGTGCCACTCGCCGTCGCTGACGCGCGTCCGGCTGCTCAGGCTGACCGCGGACACGCTCCTCTCCTCCTCCTCCCCCTCCTCCTCCTCCCCTCCTCCTCCTCTGTCCTCCCCTGTGGTGCTCTGCAGCTCGATGTAGAAGAAGCCGTCCTGGATGGAGAGTGTGATGAAGGCCGAGCCACTCTCGGCGTGCAGTATGGCTGCGTTGCGCCGGCGTGTGCGCAGGCTGAGGGACAGGTTGGTGAGGTTGCGGGAAATGTGGCCGTTGCCCCGGAACGACAGCACGGTGCTGTCATTCAGGAAGGTGGCGTTGGAGTAGCCTGGGGGGAGGAAGGAAGCTGGCATTATTACAGACATTTGCCTCGACTTCGTTCATCAGCTTTGTATGGTGTTGCAGCTCACATACAGAAAGGTAAAGGCAGATAAGTCACCCTGGACAGGTCACCAGTCCATCACACTCTGTTTATTCTCTCACTCGCACCTACGGACATCACTTGCTGGAAACGCCCATGACCTGCAGGTATTCCCACACCGAGCGCGGGGTGGTTTACGGAGCAGCAGGGCAGCACGGCAAATCAACACTAATCCCAGCGAAAAAAACACAGATTAGCTGGCCCGAGGCCAATCCTGCTTTATGGAGCACAGACAGTTCACTGTGCGGGGCGGATTGAGTGTGTGCGGTGCAGCGCTGAGCCATGTTGTATCACCGGGGTTACATCCTGCAGAATGAAGTCAGTTACGACGAGTCCGCAGACAGAGGTCAGAGGTTGGGTAACACACACAGTGTAGCCTCATGATGTTAAGTGTTCCTTATCTGGCTTTGAGCTCTGTTATGTGATTGAGTAAGTAAGTAAGTCAGTATGTACAGTATGGTCGCATTTAGGGGAATCCAGACCGACTTGCTCCTAAAGGATCAAAACGTTAATACTGTATATTGGGTCCAATAATACCGAATCATGTGGAGAACTTCCTCAAGTTTTTAGCCACTATAATCTTCATAATCTTCAATATAAGTGACTATCTAAATAGGAGCTTGGTCTCCATCCCTCACTCACATTCGTATCCTTGGTTCAGCATCCTGCACTCGGTGTCCACGGGGCAGGGCGACAGCTCGCACCACCTGACCTCCTCGCAGCGCCGCCCTGCTGTCATGGGAGGGCAGGTGCAGGTGAAGTCGTCCCACATGGAGTAGCACATCCCTCCGTTCAGACAGGGGTTCCTCTGAGGGCGAGACACCAACACAGGGCCTTACTTCCCCCAACGTGGTGAGACCCAGAGCGGGTCTGACTTAAAGAAGGACTCGGGGCCGTTGTACTCACGCTGCAGGCGTTGTCTCCCGAGCATCCGGCCGTCACGTTCTCCAGGAGCTCCAGAGGGAAGGAGCTCACCGAGGTGTCCAGCCCGAAGAACTGCAGCCTCCGCTCGTTGATCCTCAGGTCCTGAATGCAGCCTTTGAAATACCCTCCAAACAGTGCGGTGCTCCTGCGGCCCAGCAGACCTCCCACGTACACGGTGTCCCCCGCCTGGACGCCCACCGCCCCCACCTCCACCTCCGCCTGCTTCTGCGGCCCCACGTACAGCGCCATGCGGCCCCCCGCCACCTCCACGCTCACAAAGTGGACCTCGCCGTCGTCCACGGCGCCCGGCGCCCTCACGGCCTCCAGGTCGCCGAGCTGCACGGCGACCCGGCCGTCCTCCAGCCCCACGTGCAGGTACTGGCTGCTGCTGTTGGCCAGCGCCAGCAGGAGCCCGCTCTGCCTGCGCGTCCGCAGGAAGAGGGAGATGGAGAGGTCGGCGCCCAGGTCCTCGGTCACGGTGAACGCCGCGTAGCTCCTGGAGTCCTCGCTCCCGAAGCGTGCAGTCACATGCTCTGCAGGAGGAGGAGGGGGCGGGTGGGGGGCGACAAAATGTTTGGACAGATTGATGAGTCAACATCAGAAAAACGTCATCAGAACTTTTCATCTTGGTCTGCGAGCGCCGGGGATGGCAGTCATTCCCGGGCTTCAAAGGGGGTTTCGTGAGTTCAGGAGTGTCATTCACTTGCGAGCGGTTCTTTGTAGTGAGAGCACAAAGGTAGGAGAAGACAGCGCGGCGATCAAGCAGACAGAGATGTAGAGCTGGGCTTCATGCAACGTGGCGTCAGGCCACTAAAGTGCAACAACAGCAAACACTATCTATTGGGTTTTTATCCTCAGCACAGGGTGCGATACAATCAGCTTTTCTATGGTTTGTGCTGAGCAGTGGAACTAGATGCAAACTTTTATGAGATGCAGAACTAACTAACTGTGGGGGTGGGAAAGCGAAGCAGCCACCAGCCCTCATGCTCTGCACGCTCTGTGACCGCAGTCAGCGTTTTCCACTGTCGGCCTCTCACAGATCAGCCGGGCAGGATGTTGGGAGAGCACGCAGGGCGATGACAGAGAGGACGTGCCGTGTCATAACAGCCTTGGAGAAGCCTTGGGAAAGCCTCGTCTGCGGACGTATCTGGAATTTTCCTATCGTGTGCGTGCGTGCGCGCCAGCAGTCCATCAGACACCGTGATCCGTAATCTGCTTTGATAGACTCAAGAGGCTATAGATAACCTCGGTGGAAAAATGCTAAGGCTCCAAACTTGGCTGGAAATAAAAAAATCGAACCTTTTTTTTTTTTTACTCTCCTTCTATTTTAATTCTCTGCTTGTTTATGACATATTGATCTCAGCCCTCTCTGCGGCTGAAACATTTTCTTTGCATGCTGCCTGCTTCTAAAATAGAGGCTCTTCCTTAATCCAGTGCGTCAGATAAGAGGATCTCTGCCTCTGACCTTACTCTGGCTTTTGATTGACTTCATCTCCTCTACATTGTGTCGCACGTCGGCTACCGAGGATTTCTTAACTAATTACCCCCTTAAAGGGGACCTTGAATCAAGTTCATGCTTGTTCTCTGGTACTAAAACAGATCATATAAAATATCATCTATGATATATGCTATTCTCCTCAGGTCTGTGTCTGCATAGAACTTGTGCCATTGCATGCTTATCTAGGAACCATACTCCCTTCATTAACTTATGTACCTGAACGTATCATGTTTGACGTCACGTTTTCTCAGTTACCTCAGGATTCATATGCTGTATTTCCTGAATGTACACATGATAAAAGCATGATCATGTTTTTGGACTTGCCATACATTTTGGCCATTGTTCATTGTTTCTTTTTTTTACTTTAGGTCCCCTTAAAGATATTTGGATAGAATCATCCCAAATGTTTTATATTAACATTTGATGGAAGTAGTAGATTTAAGATTCAAGTTTTATATTTAGTTTTATAGTTTTAATAATAATTTAATAATTTTAATCATTTATAATAATATACATGCATGTCTCCTCCAGCCTCCTCCTCTATGTGTGTGCTGCAGCCTGTGAACGTACCCTCCTGACAGTCGTGGCCCTCGTGAGGCCTTGGGCAGAGGCACTGGTAGCTCTGCCACAGGTTGACACACTGTCCTCTGTTTTGGCAAGGCACGTCCAGGCAGCGGTCCCTGTGGCTGCAGCCGTGTTGCACGTTAACGGCAAACTCGCTCAGCCATTCCTCTGGCACCACCAGCTGCCAGTCCACAAACACGTCCCGCATGCAGCCGATGAACGGCGGGAGAGAGGAGTCCCTGCTGCCGGTGGCCTGCAGCATCCCCCCTATGAACGTGTCCTGAGGAGGAGACGCCGGCCCCACCAGGGAGCTTTGAACCGCGGCCAGCATGCGGCACGGCTGCCTCCAGCAGCTCTCGCTGTGGTCCAGGAGATACAGACTGAGGTGCCAGTCTCTGAGAACGGCCTCCACCGAGTGCCACTCTCCGTCTGTGACGTTGTGCGGCAGCTCCAGGGCCTGGCTGGGGCCTTCCTCTCCCTTCCTCAGTGTGAGGCGGAGTCGGCCCCCGTCCAGCTGGAGGCTGAGCAGCAGCTCCCCGCTGCTCCGCTGGAACAGCACGGCCCGGGGCACGACGGTCTTAAAGCTGAGGGTGACATTGCAGGACACCTCGGAGCCCACCAGTGGACTCTGCAGCAGGAGGAAGCCCCTGCGTTCGAAGGAGAAGGTGGTGGGGGTCTTGCAGAGGGGCCCGCTGAAGCCCGGCGGGCAGGAGCAGGTGTAGCCGTGGGTCCCCTCCAGCAGGAAGGGAGAGCAGGAGCCCTGGTTCAGGCATTCGTGCCCGTCGCAGCCCACCAGCCTCTCAGTGCAGTTCACTCCACCGTAGAGGACGCCCTCGCGGCTTTGTCTGCGGCAGTGGCATGTGTAGCCTCCGACGTGGCTCTCACACCTGCCCCCATTCTGGCAGGGACTGGGCTCACACTGCTTGATCACCTCCTGGCAGAGGGAACCTGTCAGCACAGGAGCAAACACACAAACACACACGTGACTGAGATTCTACAATGTCACCAAAACCTTCTTCATATTTGAGCCTGCTCCAGACTTGATTACTAGTGATAAGTGACAGATGAACCTGCCGCTCTTTGTTTACCAACCTGTCACACTCACACACGTGTGCGAGGCTATTATGAGAGCCAGTTACATAACAGCGACAGTGAGAACAGCAGTGCACATGTGCCCAGAGCCTGTTGCTGCTGTTGGAGATCATGGTCCTTGGTTGTTCACCTCCCATGTGATTTTTGTTTGTTTGTCCACTCAAATCAGTTGCTCATAAAGCCAGAAAGTTGGCTGCTGATCCCAGTTTTCTATGCTATGCTAACCCTAACCTTCACACTACCTGTTTATCCAAGTATTACTCATCTATGCAGCATCCAACGTATTATCTTTTGTCTGTCTGCATTATTCTTCTTTATTTTTGCTGTTATGCTACAGATGCCTTAATCATTTTAAAGTAGGTACACACTTTCTGATAAGCAGCAACAAGTACGCCGTTCTATAATACAACACAGCATGCCAGAGAAAACAGCTGTACTAACAGGATCTATACACTATGGCAACGGCTGGTGTGATTTGTCCCTTTACGTTAGGAAAACATAGGAATATCTACTCTATTATGTTACATTAAATATCTCTGAGCCTTCTGATGTTACCTGTTCCAAGCAACAAAATCCCCAAAATCCATGGAGCAGGTGTCCACATCATGCCGTCTCTTTCTCCCCCCGGTTTGTCCCAAACTTGTCCAACAGCATCATATTAGTTTATATGCACACAGGCCGTCCCAGCGTAGGTCGGCTCCTTGTCTACCTCCCTGCAACCATGTATGGCTGAGTGGCTCCAGTCAGGAGACCGGCAAAGCCGTATCCTGGGGATTAAACTAATGCTATTTGGCCACCTGAGTCAGTGCCACTGCAACTGGCAGAGAGTCAGTATTTAGAACACAACTCTCAGCAGGCGACAGCTCACAGTCTTAGCCACATTGCTACATTGTGTCTTGCATAAGCATGACAATTACAATTTTTCTGCTCTTGAAATGTGAGAGAGCAATTTAAAGCTGCATTCCTGCATATCAGTATGTCATTGATGACTACACCTTTATTTTGTTTTACAAATAGAGCATCTGAAAAACACATTATTGTGATCATTATCATTATTACTAGCTGTAGTGGTAACAGTAGAAGTAGTAGGTTTAGAATCATTATCTGACTATCTTACTCTGAATTTGCTTTAGTGATTGAGACAAACAAACTGGAAAGGTGAATGACATAAGTTAGCAACTATTAGTGCAGTATCGGTAGTAATAGTAGCAGTAGTGAGAGCACTGTATTACAAGTGGTAGCAGTACAATAGCAGTAGTAGTTGAGGCTGTACCAGTAGTAGTTGCAGTAGTAGCAGTCGCGGAAGCCCAAGCAGTAGTAGTTATATCAGTAATAGTAGTGGCAGCAATAGCAGTCGTAATTGCAGTAGTAGCACTAGTGGTAGCAGTAGCAGAAGTAGGTGCAGTAGTACTCATGGTACCAGGAGCAGCAGTTGTGGTCAAAGCAATACTCGCTTTAGAAGTAGTAGTAGCTCCAGTAGCAATAGTAGTAGTAGTACTGTAGTGGAGGTGGTGGTGATAGCAGCATTAGAGGTAGCCAAAGCAGTAGTGGTTGCAGTTGTAGAAGCAGTAGTTGTGGTTGTTGTGGTAGCAGTAGCAGTAGTTGTAGAGGTAGCAGTAGTTGTGGTAACATTAGCAGTAGTAGTAGTAGTATTAGCAGTGTTAGTAGCTGAGTTACTGTAGGTAGTTTATAATGAATTATAAACGTGATAAAGTTGTTGCAGTGTTGCAGTGCACCAAAAATAAAATATTAATGCTTTTTACCCTGACATTACATTACATTATTTGTTCAGTGGAACCCTTTAAGCACAGAAACAGCGGATCAAACACGTGTCCATACACAATGTCAAAGTCATGACACAACATAGGTGTTTTTTGTCCCCACTTTGACCAGTAGCTACAACAGGCTTCACACCGAAGAACATGTAAGTAACGACAGGAGTAGGTGACCTGCCGTTCCGGGGGGGCAGCTGCAGACGAAGCCTGCAGCCTGCTGCTGGTCGTAGTGCTCGGGCAGCAGAGGCTCACTGCCGTACAGCGCCTGCCACGACCTCTCGATGCAGCGGCCCCCGTGAAGGCAGGGCTCACTGCTGCACTCGCTGATGTCGATCTCACACTGACGTCCCTCGAATCCTGGAGGAGGGAAGATGCACCGATGGGAATGTAGTAAGAAAGCTGCATCCAGTATGATATATCACAATCTATATAGTGTGGCTATTGCTAAACTCTGTTGTATAGTTAGCTCAATATTGCAACTCATCTGACATTTTACACATTTCCATTTTAATTTTGTAACATTTATGTTCTGAATAATGTTCTTACCCTTCCTATTTTGTACTACACTGCTGTTCTTAAGAAGTACATGTAACAACACAATTAACCTTTCTGATTTCTGATAC
Source organism: Karalla daura (assembly GCA_029224185.1). NCBI lineage: Eukaryota > Metazoa > Chordata > Actinopteri > Chaetodontiformes > Leiognathidae > Karalla > Karalla daura. The sequence continues at coordinate 10,554,451 of CM055194.1, forward strand.
TGATCAGAAAAAACACTGATTCTAAATGTGCCAGTCATTCTGGTGGCACGACACAGACAACCACTGTATGACACAGTATGTTCCTGCAGTGGGTATCCAAACTTGCAGACTATCTACCGTTGTGATATGTACTAATACTACTTCTGGTATTTAAAATACACGCACTATGTACCATTTTTCGGTCATATACTTCTATCAGTTCTGCTAAATTGATATCCCCCTTCTGACTGCTTATCTATAATACTCACAAAGTATGACACATCCATTTCCCTGTTGACTAAGCAAGAGCAGCGTCATGTGCAGTACCTGGCCAGCACTGGCAGGTGTAGTTCCCCTGCTTGTCCTGGCAGATGGCGCTGTTGAAGCAGGGCTCAGAGTGGCATGGTGGCAGTGGCATCTCACAGTGTCTGCCGGTGAACGCTGTGTCAGAGCAGTCACAGCTGTAGCTGGAGACGATCGAACATGCAGAAATCACAGGGGTGAGATGTCACGTGTCTGTGTTTGTAGGTGTAAAGCAGAAATCCATCAGGGCACTGCTCTGCACGACACGGGTGCGTTTGTTAAGCCTTGTCCAGTGCTGCAGTCTCTTCTTTCCAGACGCTCGATCTGAGCTACTTACTCATTCACCCCATCGATACACACAGCTCCGTTTTGGCAGGGCTGCTCCTGGCACTCATCAGTGTTGATTTCGCACCGGTCTCCGTGGAAACCAGACAGGCAGGTGCAAGTGAAGCCACCGGCGTGGTCATGGCAACTGCCGCCATTGAGACATGGCTGTGATTGACACTCATCAATCTGGACCTCACAAGTGGCCCCTGAGAAAGATGAAAGCAGGAGAGGGGTCAGAGGGCGAGGGGTCTGCTACCTGCACTCAGGGCAGGGGGCAGGAGTGAGCTGGGCTTTTATGTGTCCTGGCTGTGATCATGTCTGCACTGCTCTTTCATGTCCCAACAAGGCCTCTGCTGTTTGTAGTTCTAAAAGCTGTGTCTACAACACATCTTACACATTATTATCCTAAACTAACCTGGTGGAAAGATGCAAGGAGTGAGAGATAAAGTTTAGGCTGTCTAAATATAGTCAAATAATAAGAAGGATAAGACTCTTGATCAGACATTATGAAAGGGCCTTTTTTTCTTTTCTTTTTTTTTACCTTTTTAACTCCCATTCCAGAGCAATTACTTTCTGGCAGAACAGCGGACATGAGCGACATGCCCTCTGATTGGTCAGAAACATACCTATAACCACAGTTCACATTAGTGAACACTAATGTGAGCCACTACAGTATATGTAAGCCTGGACATTCAGTGTGGTGTCAAGGGAAGCAAGAGAAACATCGATTTTTGTGGCTTTATCTGAAGATTGTGTGTCTTTAGGTGACGGCTTTGGGAGAACTGAATTGAATCAATACAAAAATCAGTAAAAGAGGCCATGAAAAAATGATGTATGACTTAATAGATAGTAGTTAACATAGCATAATATAATAGTTGATTCTATATTCTCACATTGTAAGCCAATATCAGCCCTGTAGTTTTCTCTAATAAGTTCAATATGACTTGTTTACATCCTCTACGTTACCAGTGGCTTTGTGCTTAGTAGTATCTGACACTTGCTCTGAGCACATGCAGCACAGATGTGTCCACTCACCTGCGAACCCAGGAGAACAGAGACAGGAGAACCTGCCCACTCTGTCCTCACACGTGGCTCCGTTCCTGCAGGGCTGCGACACACACTCGTTCACATCGATCTGACAGTGAGCGCCCTGGAAGCCCGGCACACAGAAGCACGAGTAGCCGTCCCCACGGTTCCTGCATATGGCCCTGTTTTGGCACGGGTTTGGAGAGCACTGGTCCCCAGTTGAAGGCAGCAAGTCGGGGAATGCACCTATGAAGAGATCAAATATTAAACGACTAATTACAAATTATTACACTGTTTTGTGGTGGTTTTGTGACTGTTCAGAAAAATAAAAGCAGGTTTCCATTACATGAAAGGTATGGGCAATCTGCCACCGTTTTAGACTGGGAGCAGACAATAGATACTTTTCAACGAAATATCAAGTTGTATCTACATTATATCAAAATGTGATATAAGATCAGGAAAGTTGTGCCCATCAACTGGCCCAACTACTCCAAGACTATTATGGAGACATATCTGCCGGAACAATTTATTGAATGACTCCATTTGCCATTGCTCTTTGTCTTAGGGCACCCAGGCTCTTCATTGCTCTTTCACTTTGATCACAGCTGGCATGGAGCTCTTTATCTCTATTTAGCTCAGATAAAAAACACTCGTCTGGCAAATTTCAGTCTAATGGCTTGAAATTTAAGGGCCTCCTTAAGCTTCATGGCCGACTGCCATGGAAACCAATTCCACTGTTTGGCTCCCAACATTCAATCTATTTCCATGGCGACGGCATCCGAGCAAGCACTTGTGGCATTTACTGCTTTACACTTTATGGTGTACTTTAATTAGCAGAGGATTGATGTCACGCTGGCTTTAGGTCTCATTTCAGCCCACACAGGCTATACATACTAATTAGAGGATCAGCACTTCATCCGCCCCACACCAACTAAGACAAGCAGTGATTAATTAATATTAATCATGTGTGTCTGACACAGTAGTTGCATGAAATTCTCACATACTTGCAAAAGAATCACTGCAAATATTGTAAATACAGACTCTGGTACACTAAGATTATAACAGTAGATATTGGTTTGACAATTATGACTCGGTCATAATTATAAACTTGTCCCCTCATTTTTTTCACTTCCTGAATCTACTTTATTACATCTAAAATGAGACTTCCCGTTTACAGCTTTTACAAGTGCAGCAAGACACCAAACACACAAAGTATTCTAAGGCATCTCAAAATCACAAGACTAACAGAGGAGCAGCGCTCAGACAATGACTCTTGTAATCCATGGAATGTGCACAAGGGGACATGGAGGCGTAATGCCACAAATTGCAGACTTCAAATCAGCCAAAAGAGTGCTGCTACTCTTTGATGATAAGACTGCACCACTGACTGGATGTGACGATCCTTGAAAGATGTAAGTGTGTTTTGCATGGCAGTAGCAGAGAGGTCCAACTCCAGCTTCATCTAGCCTTAACATAAATGTCTCAGTAATATTCCTCACGGATGATAATCGTGTACTACAATCACACCTCAAGAGAGCAATCAGTCCAAGTGCGAACCATAGAGACGCTGAAGAGCGCAATTACACTTGCTGCTCCATCTTCAACATCTCAGCAAACAGTCCGCTGTGATTGGTGGAGGTCAATCATCTTTACAGACAGTTGGCAGGACTCTCCAGCAGCAGCTTAAACATGTCTAGACTTAGACTTGGAGGCACAGGCCCAGTATGCTTGGGGGGTGTGATGGAGATCGAGGGTATCTGTAGTGAGGCTCTCACCATATGCCTACATTAGCTTCATTAAAGCAAGGATCAGACGGCAAAATCAGACCAGATTACAGGCACTTTCAGAAGCCATGATATGTGTACATATCTACAGGAACACAGAAAAGAAAGGACAGAGACGTCGCCTGTGCATTTTTTAGGAAACCAAGAGAAGTGGTGTCTATTTCAAGATTTGCTCCCTCCTGAACCTGCTTGTCTTTCCCGGCAGTGTTTAATAGGCAGCGGGTCCGATGGGTGATTCAGACACAGCTCTGGCCAAGCACACATCCCCTCCCACAGCATGTAAGCCTTTTTCATATGCAAATTCTTTCTGAGGGGCTTTGTTTGTTCCTATCTGAAAGCTTTCGAATGGCACATGTGGGGCACCTGACATGTCTTCCACACTGATGCATGTCACTGCCGCGTCCATCTGTCTGTTTGTTTCAGCAGTGATAAGAAGATGTGAGATTATTGGTTGTTTTGAGGAGCCACTGAGACTAAGTGCATCAGCCTTTGACCAAATCACTTATCCATCAGAACCACACAATCCTCACACCCCTCTCATGGGTCACTACACTGCCCCCACCCATTGTTAGATCCCTTTTTGTCATCTTTCATTCCTTAGAAAATGAGCAGATTGCTGCAGGCAATGATGTCACCACAGTCTTACTTGATATTCCAAGCATGGACTGGATAAAACGCAAGCCACTTACTACAGTAGACAAGGTTTCAAGGTTTATGAAAACTTTCAGCTAATCAAACAAGTCTGTACTGAATATGATGCAAAAGCAACTCAGTCAAGCTTTGTGACATATTATAACATGGGCCAATTATTAGTCACTACTTATAATATGATGATGATGATGATGATGGTGATGATGATGATGATGTTGATGATAGAATCGCTGCACATAAGAAATAGACTATCACTTACCATCGATCACCAGCACTGATGAGATGAGAATTGTGCTCGCAAGTAATACAAAATTAAGATGACAAGTTAAATCCATAATCGGGACAGGAAATCATCCTGCTACTGCGAGGGTCTTCTCGTCCGCCGATCTTTCCCTCTCTCTGCCACTGCCTGTGTCTGCCTGCTGTGCCTCATCTGTTGTCAACTCCAGATCCACTTGATGCTCACTTCATCCTCTGGCTGGAGCACCATCCACAGCCTCCATCACACATAGAATAAAGAGAGGTACTCAACAGGCTCCACACACACACACACCCACATGCACCCACACACACCCCTCCTGAATGTAGGATCAGATGGGAAGGAATTACAGGTGGACTTAACAAACAGTAAATGAATGAATGAAGGATTCAATGAATAAATAAATAAGTTGATACATACATGCATAACAAACCAAAAAATAAATACACAAATAGATAAAACCTATGTAACTAGGCACATGGTCAGTTATTGATATATTAACGAGATGATGTCATAGAAAATTGAAACTGGTGTGACTGTGTCAGTTGTCCATCCAGTTTTATTCTGTTGGTCTTTTATATTGGTGCCTTATTCATAGACGCCTTTGAGGACACTTGAAGTGGACACTTTGAGTACACGATTTAAGAACAATATAAAACACAACTAAACAATAGAAATAACACGCAATAAAATAGTAATAAAACATAACAGGAATACAGATAAGTAGAATAAATAATGATAATAATAAAAAGAAACCAGCATTACTCCAACTGTTCACATATATTCAAAAGCTCAAACTCTTTGACCCTGTCCGATATGATTTCTGTTTGTCTCAGCGATGGGATCGATTAAACATGTTTAAAATAGAAATTATAGCAAGTAACAAATAGGTTATACAAACAAGATAAGATAAGATAACCACATAACAAGATAACAAGATAACCAAAATCCGTGTGGACATGTGGGTATTCTCAAGACAACTACGGTGTGCGTCTAAAATACGAACTAGGGAGCACAGAACGTTTACTGTACAGAGTGGCGTTGAAAGTATGAAAGGAATATATGATTTAATATTGATTTAATTAATGTGCGGTTTCAGCAGGCGTATGTACTTACTTCTTGCCTTAAACGCGGCCGCTACGTTTACGTCCCTTCCACTGCGCGCACGGACGTGCGCCAGTTTGTAGGGGGCGTTTCCATGGCAACGCGACCAGGAAGCGGTGGCTCGGGGGAGACCAGCGACATGGACGGGGGTGTTGTCCCTTTTAAAGGCCGAGTTCGCTTACTTAGTCAAAGTTTCGGCATTCCTCTGGCGTAATCCCTCGGCACCTTCCTCGCTGTGAATCGGAGATGTCGGCGTCGCTGAGAGCCCCCTCTGCGCCAGGTTCACCGAGGCTGGAGCAGAGGACACAGGACGGGACAGGTGACTGGCCGGCTCACGTTACAGCACCATCACACACACACACACACACACATACAGGAGCTAGGTTCTGCTACTGCTACTGCTGGTATAAGCTAATAAAACGGGCCGAGAAAACTTACTGCGTTACTGCACACATCCTCACACACACACTCCCTTGTACTGACATATAAGCTGTTGGAGTGATGGTCCAGCCTGAGGAACACTGCAGCTGTATGAAGGTTGAATTTATAGGCAATTAAAGTATCAGAGAAAAAAAAAGTTTGCTAAACATATTCATATTTAGTGGAGTTGACTTAAAGTTGAGGAGTGAAACTCCAGCAGATAATAAGGAGATAGATAGATAGATAGATAGATAGATAGATAGATAGATAGATAGATAGATAGAAACGGTATCTGTTATCAGCTGAAAAGGGCATAGTCACTGTAAGTTGTAAAACTAAGCTAAATAAGTATTGGAAGCTGGATGCATCTTTCCATCATCTTACCCGCTGGTCTGCTGGACGCTTTCTCCAGAGATCAATTTCTAGGGGAAATTGAGAGCCTCCAAATACCCTTAATGTATGTTTTTGGACTGTGAGAGGAAACCAGAGTACCCGGAGAAAAGCCACACAGACACAAGGAGAGCATAGGAACTTCACAGAGAAAGGCCAGGGCAAACTACCAAAAGCACTAACCACTAACCATGTGGCTAACATATGTAAATATCACAAATAGAAATCTGACACAATACAAGGCTAGACGTACACCTTACACCTCACTGGTGTGACACCTCACTGGTGTGAACTGGTGTGTTACTTTTTATTTGCACGTCACAGAACTGGATTTTCAAGTCCAAGCAAAGCCACAGCTCCCTCCGGTCAGAAACCAGAACATCCCCGACGAATTTCTGGTCAACCTGACCTCCACCGTCTGTGACAAGAGCGCACTGAGGCCCAGCGCGCACCAGCGCCACTGCACGGTACATGAAAGCTCACTCCGTCATCTATCCTTCCCGCCTTCTGGCGTCAGTGTTCCTAAGATCGCTCGGTGTGCAGGGTCATGGAATCAGACGGCCAGATCCGGTCTGGCATCATCCCCTGGGGCGCAAAAAATACCAACATTTTCTGGAGCAGCCCACTTCCCTCACTGGAGCAGGCAGGTCGGCAAGTCATACACACGTTTCCCTTCGACAGCAGTACAGGACAGCAAGTCAGGTCAAATTTTGCACCTTTTTCTCTGTCTGGACGGCGGCCCTGCAGGGACATTTCCTTCCTCTGTGACGCCGTGGAGACCAAAAAGAAGGCACTCCCACCGCTGACCGACGCAGGTGACACACAGGTGATCTGTCTCCACTCACCCAGGATGGGCCTTCATTCGCATTCATAATGCATTGACCCGTGTGGTTCAACGCTAAATTACAATGTAAAACTCAGTATAGATCCGGCTTCCCTTGCACCTGACACACATAACCCACGCTCTGTGCCCGGCTCTGTGAACACTGCAGTTTGGCCGCAGGCCACAAGCGCATTTTTAGTGATCCCACTCCGCTTCTCAGGACCTGAGTGTCTCAGAAAGCCTCATCCCGGAAGAGTATCGTATCGTGAGAAACAAAGGGCTGCAGAGCCTCAAGCTGTATGAGGAGTGAGTCTTCTGCATTATATCTGTGCAACATATTCATGTGAACTGTGCATCAGTGCTTTATTACCATGGAATCGGTGTATTATTTTCTCGCCTCTCCGCCCCAGTGCGTTCACAGTGCAGCTGCAGGACGACGAGCAGAAGCTGCGGGTCTTCCCTTCGCTGTGAGTTCAAAAATGTGAATGAGTGAATGATTGTGGAGGCGATTTGCAGGACGATACAACAGTGTTTCTTTAGATAAGGAAAGGTGCCGATGGAAGACCTCGAGCGTGAGGGGATCCACAGTGGTGTGCGTCCTCCGTGTCTGCAGGAGGCCCAGCGGGCGTCAGGAAGTGGTCCAGCTGATGAAGATGATGGATGACATGCTGGCGAAGGCTGGAGTGGATCAACAGAGTGAGGAGCTGACTGAGCTCTCCCAGGTCAGCCCGACACACACAGCATGCCTCTGTTGCTGATACCCCTGCTGGGCTGCACTCATGGACACAGAATACTGTGAGCCGGTACTGTACAGCACGAAAAATGAACAATGTTGACCCCGAATTGCAAAGACTGTGTCATTTCCATACAGCATTGGAGGTTAATCATTGAATCCACAGTATATAGAGAGATGCAAAATTTGGACGTGAATCGTTTGTAAAGGCTTGTTGAGATTTGTACACTCGAGTCCAAGATCTGTGCGCATTAGAGTGCTGACGTGTCTTGAAGATGGAGGGTCTGCTGGAGCTGGTGAAGGTGGAGCAGTGCATCTACAACATTGTTTTCCATGAGCTGATCAGGCAGGTCAGCGTGGGCTGCACCGAGAGGGGACAGCTGCTGGCAAAGCTCAGGTTCGTAACGGACACGCTAGGTCTGCAGCTGTTTAAAGGGGACCCAGTATCCCACCCAGTGTCAGTGGTACATTCTATTTGAAGGCATAATTTCTCCTTGCATGCGTTCAGACAGCGCTACCAGTCCCTGCTGGAGCGCGTCCCCCGCCGCCTGAAGGCTTTGCACACCGAGGTGGTGGCCCAGCGCGCCCTGGACCGCCGGCTCACCGAGGAGGTTCACCGCATCAAGACCTGCATCCAGGAGCTCGCCGCGTACGTAGCAGCTCACCTGCCAGGCGCGTTTGTTGCTTGAGAAAGGAACGCTTGTGAATGAGAACCTCTCTCGGCTCCTTTCTGTCTGCCTCTCCACAGGGAACTGGTCAAGATACGAGACCACGATGCCTTTGCTTCTCAGCAGGCGGAGCGCGCTCACCAGCACCTGGCTGCAGCGCTGGAGCAGGCTCGCTCCGACTCCGAGTCAGTCATTTCATCACGTTTTCTTTCTTAAAAACTGCATTATAGCCTGAGATGGATATCAAGCCTGTGAGGCGAAGCCCGAGAGCGGGCGCTCTCGCTAATGGCGCAGCGAAAAAGAACACCGTGTGAGCAGATGTTCCCTCTCGAGTGCTCCCCGCTCTCCTCTCAGTGTGGTCCAGGGTTATCACGAGCTGTACGAGCTGCAGAGGAGTCGCCTGGAGGCTCAGCTGCTGCAGATGAAGGAGCAGAGGGATTACTGGAGCCAGCTCACCTTCCGCCTGGCCCTCAAGGTCCGTCAGCCCTTTGTTTTCTCTGTCAGCTGGTTTATTACACGATGTGTAAATAACCATTTTTCAGGATGAAATTCTACCCCAAGATTCCTCGCACTGTAGACGTTTGTCCTTCCTCTCCCAGATGATCAGAGTGAAGAAGCTGCAGCTGCTGAAGCGCCTGTACGTCGGTGCGCAAAGCTGGTTCAAGACAGCGGAGCACTGCGGCCTTTACCTCTCGACAAAGGTGAGCGAGCGGTTCCTCCCTCTGACCAAGCACTTTCCTGGTAAATGTCCGGGTCTGGTTCCGTTACGGCCTGGCTACAGTGCATCCGCCCTTCCTGCTGTAGGACACCGAGGACCTGAGCGCCATCGTCGAGCTGTCTGACTCCTGGAGGGGGCGCGCGGCTGCCCTCCTGTCCTCGCTGAGGACCAGCGAGCAGGAGCAGTGCGAGCAGCTCAGCGGCATCCAGCAAGGCGTCGCCGAGTGGCTCAGCCTCTGCTCTGCACACAACGTGTAGGGAGAAGACACGATTAAATGCTTCAACTCTAGACTGTAACGAAGCCCTTAAGTATGGAGGCTACGCTACGACTGGTGTGTGGTGTCATCATGGAGTAAATCTGTCTATTCTGGCTCTCTCAAGGTGTCCTGAGCCAAAATATGACAAAGCTTCAGTGGAAAAGCTTTGCACTGACATGAAGCAGTGGTCACAAGTAAGTTTATACATCCACCTCCCCTGTGTGTGTGTCTGTGTGTGTGTGTCTTACAGAAACGCTCTCTTTATTACCATATGCTCCGTTTGATCTGTGCAAACCCTGGCACATTTCTCATCCAGCCATTTCATCTCTTTACCTCATTTCTCATAGTAACCACCGCCAGCCACATCTCATCTGGGCCGTCTTTGCCGTGCCCTCATCCGTCTCCTCTATCTTTCGAAACTTTTCACCGGCCAGATGAGAGTTCTGCACACTCACTTCCCACTTGTCTCCAGGTGTTGGCCCTCCAGTGCGAGCGCTACCAGGGCGAGAAGCCGCTCGCCTGCCAGCAGGAGCTGAGGGAGCTCCGTCAGATCCAGGAGCGGTGGGTGAACAAGAGCCTGGATCTGTTCAGAAGACACCCTACCCTGGCCGGTGAGCCTCCTCCAGGCCAGCAGGGCCTCAGAGACCTGGACCGGGTTCTGTCTGAGTGCCTCACACAGCTGGACATGCGAGTCAGTGGAGACACAGGTGAGGCCCTCAGAGGCACAGAAGCCGTATGGGAGAAACTTGAACTTGGCACTGCTTTAGTTTTTGCTTGACTGTAGTCCAAATGGAGAGAAGTGCTGACAGCTATGCACCCAGGACCTTGGTCAATGTCAGGGTGTGTGCTTCTCACTCACACACACACACACACACACACACACACACACACACACACACACACACACACACACACACACAGACGTTTGATCGTGAGGTAAAATCCATGAAGTCTGTGCTGTTCAGCTCTGAAACTGAGTCCGTCCGTGTCGTCTCAGGGCTCTACCAGCAGCTCACGTCTTTGCTGGGGTTAATCGAGTCCTGGTCCTCCAAGCTGGAAGCAGCGAGTGGTGGAGCGGAGGCCATGTCCGCCTCCGACTGGCTGAAGTTGGAGAAAGCTCTGCTCGGTTGCAAGAGTCTGGCTGAGAAAGCCACACAGAGCTCCTCAAGGACGCAGACTGAGACGGAGGACCAAAGGCAGCCTGGCACGCCGTACGTCTCCTCCACTCAGTCACTCTGTGTCTGTGTGCTTGGGTTCGACTCTATACAGAAGTCTGGGAAGATAATTGGCTCTGAACAATGGATGCGGTTAAATGACAGATGTCTCATCTGTCAGCACATTGTGGGTGAGCTTGTAGAGGATGAGTCTGCATTCAGAGTTTTTCCACAGCGCTCAATCTGTGACCTATTATAAGAAACTTTTAATCAAAACGGCAACAACCATATGTTAATACACACGCCGATTATGCTTAAATCCTCTGGAAACTGGAATCCTTTCCGACAGTTCTTTGTTGTTTGTTTCTGTCAAGCAGTGAAGACAAAGTTTTAGTCAAAGTGAAGGAGTTCATCTCCGGCCTGTCCAGCTACGTCGATGGTGAGAACCAGAGGCTCCGAGAGGTGGTGAGCTGATGTTTTAAGCCCACGGGGTGTCCAGATCAGGCATGGATAAGACAGACGGAGTATCGTATAGTTGAACTGTCACGCGTCCTCTCCCTCCAGGCCAGCTCTATCTACATGGCGCAGATGCGCTGCATGATAGACCTGCTGTTCCTGACACTACCTGACCAGTACGGGGACCAGGGCCACGAGCAGGAGCAGCCTCACGGCACGGCAAACGTCTCGGCAGCGGAGGGAGATGCCAAGCTATTGGCTGAGAAGCTGGACTTTTTTTCCCGCTACATCATCAAGTACTGGAGGCTTTTAACCCCGTTTGCAGTTCGCAAACAAAAGCTGTTTACGATTGGTGTCGCCCGATTCCAAAAAAGCGAAAGCGCTGTCTGAAAGCATCCAATAACACGATTTGATGTATTTGCCGATTGCAACGGGAGCGGCAGGGCAGGGTTATCTGAGGCGTGTTTTTGTCCCCAGCTCTTGCAAGCTGATCCTGGAAGAGCAGATCCTGCTGAACCTGTGTGAGGCTGACGCCGAAAATGAGATGAACGAGTTCCAAAAGCTGCAGGTGAAAAACAACAATCTCAACAATTCGACAAGTGGGAGGAAACTGAACGGTGAAATCGGGCACATTGTCAGTCAGTTTGTCATGACTGTGATTGCACTTCTGCCTCCTTATAAATCACTCCCGTATGCCATTTTAACTCTGAGGTGTGCACACAAAATGGAAATTGCAGCCCAGAACGGCTTGTTCATTGGTATGCGAGCAATCGAATCTCCACAAGGGGGAGCCACCATGAATGTACAGTATGCATGCACCGGAGTTCATTTAGCCGAATCGGCCTGCACTTATTCGCATGTGTGTTTTTGTGCCCCTCCGCAGAGCGAGGGCAGCGACTGGGTGAAGACCTGCACGATCGTGCTGATAGGAATTAAAGGCGGCGCTATGGAGCCGCCAGTCACACGGGACGACGCCCCGGCCTCTCCAACACACACCACAGAGAGTCCAGCCACGAGTCCATCCAAACATCACATCAACGTGAATGGAGCTCATTACTTCTATTATTATTATTGTTTTTCATAATGACTGGAACACAGTGTGCTAAGGATGAATATGGATGTTGTTGTACATAAACATAGTTTTGGTGTGTGTGTGTGTGTGTGTGTGTGTGTGTGTGCAGGTGAGTGAAGCGGCTTCGGCCGAGCCAGTAGCGGGCAGTGAGAGCAAACATGAGACTGAGGCAGAACAGAGAGAGGTGAGCGTTCAGCTGTGGAGTCACAATAGAATAGCTAGTCCAAGGTCACCCTAACATTTCAGTAGGTGACCATAAAGCCTTTTTCAGTGAGTTCAGTGTTGAAGGCCAACACACACATCCGTCCTCTAAGGGTGAAAAGCTGAGGCCCAGAGTGTTTTAGGTACCAATGCGTGGGATATGGGGCTTTGTGAGTTTAGCAGAAACTCTAAGGCGTTTTTGTCAGAAAGCTCTGCGACAATACTTTGTCTGCAAAGTCTCTTTCTGATTAGTAAATAAGGTCACAAATTCTGGAGGAGCCCAATCCGGTATACTGTACACTTGCTTTTTTTTACCACATTATAATTTAGTATAATGACAATATGCAATAAGTTGCCATCAGATGAGAAGCAGTTGGATGATAATGCGAACATGATGGTTTTCGTGTTTCTCTCAGCAGGGCACAGACGAAGGACAAGAAGCACAGCAAGAGGTTTGACCTGATTTGAGATGAAAACGTTTGAATTCACCTGTGGGTCATTTTCAGGATGTACATGTACAGTTGGGTGGGCGTCACACCGCAGTGGTAACCGCTCTTTGAGCTGAGCGGCGTCGATGTCCTGCAGGGGGAGCTGGCGTCCTGTGAGAGCCCGGTGGTGAAGCTGATAGGCTACGATGGGAACATTACGGAGAGGAAGCTGGGAGAGAGCAGCGTGCACCTGAGCGGGGTCGGTTACTGTGACGTCATGTGCCTGTCTGTCTGTCCATCTGTCTGTCTGACCCTCTGTGTGTCTGCCTGACAGACTGAGTTGCTGGTGGTGTCGCCGGTGACGGACAACGCTCAGAAAGCCTTCAGCGACCTCTCCACAGTTGCATTACTGCAGCAGGAACTGTAGTAAGCTCAGAGTGAAGATGTGTCTGCTGTCCCGTCAGAAACAAAGTCAAATCTTGTAGAGAGTTGTGTGCAGAGGACCTATAGGTTTGCTCCTTGTGTCTGTCAGCGACTCGGAGCTGCGGGTCCAGGGCGCTGAGCAGAGAGCTCTGAGGGCTGAGGAGGCCCTGCAGGCGGCACTGGAGAAGATCCAGGACCAGGAGAGGCAGCTGCAGGGACGGACCAGTCTGGAGCCCAAGGGCAGTGAAGGTACCGCGGCGTGATATGCTGTGACGCTAGAACGAATGGCAGGGAGGCAGTGGCACGGTTTCAAAGCAACCTGTCCCGTGTCGCAGAGGAGAGGAGGACACCAGCGCCTGTGACGCCTCCATCGCCTCCGAAGAAAACCACAGCCGAGGCCAAAACGACGGGCAGCGTCAAGAAGACCAAGAAACGCTGATCGCACCATTCAACTGCAATATTAACAGTCTCGGGTCTGTTGCATGAGAGTGAATATAGTAACATGTATGACATGGCTTCCTTGTGATTTGTTTCTGTCTGCAAATGCAAATTGTCTTTTGGTTTGTTCCCCAAAATAAACCGTTTGCAGATATTAAGCTTGAAAAAGGTCTTTGTCTTTGCAAACTTTTATTGTGGATGTCAACAGTTAGGACAGCAATAGTAACAGTCACATCATGGGCGAGTCTGTCTCTGTGTCCCCGTCTGTCGTCCCCCCTTCTCCCTCCACCTCGGGAGGAGGCGGGGGAGGTAGAGATGAGAGGTCAGGGGTCACGCTGAGGAGGTCTGGCGGGAGAGGGAGGACCAGGGCAGGATGGAGGAGACGGAGGGAGGCCCTGAAGCCCTCCCAGGCCTCCCTCTCTCCGTCTGCCGCTTTTGCCTGGAGAAGAGAGGAGAGTGCCGCTTGAGACTTGTTCGTTCCACAAATCCTGCTGAGATCATCGTCATTATCCGTCTTTGTTCTGTATCAAGTAAAGGCCATTCACCAAGACGTACTGAGCAGCGTACAGTACATGGACGAGAGACTGGTCATTGACATCTGAACTGTAAAAAGATGAGTTTTAAAGACGTTTTCCGTTCGATTGAATAAACCAGACTGAGTCACTTGCTCTTACCTGCTGCCTCTTGGCCTCGGCCTCGGCAGCCAGACTCTGTTGTAACTCCGCAGGAAAACCCAGCTCGTCTCTGACAGAAAATCAAACATGAGCCCGGTCAGCATGAAGAACGCACAGCACCACAAATCTCTACCTCCCTCTCTGCTGCCTTACCTGGAAAAATCGCTGCGTGCAGAGGAAGAGAAAGATCAACCTCTGCACACACAGAAACCGATGCATTTTTCAGAGGCGCTTATTCCCGGATCAGTTTCTTTTCCTTCTGCCCTGATACTTTTTCTGAATAATCATCTACAGTAGATTCTCCTTATAACTACGCACAGCATCAGGTCCATTCCTGCAGCTACTTTTGTACTCCCCCACCTCCTCGTATTTTGACTGGAGCTACCTGATAGGTTAAGGTAACACTGCGGTCGAGCCTTACATGTCCGCTCTCTCCACCTTGATGCCCCAGCGGCAGGCGGCGGAGTCGACGGCTGCCCGGATCTTCTGTCCGATCCTCCTCCTGTGCAGGAGCACGTGGCTGAACGTGTGCTGGGCCAGGACGTCTCTGGTGGCGGCTTGGACCAGAGTCTGCAGCACGGAGGTCAGGCTGGACAGAGCCGCGCTGCACAGAGCCACGTTCTCTATCTGGTAGTAGCACACCGCACTCAGCTCGGGCCTGGCCAGGTCCTTGGTCACCGCCTGTGCACGGATGGAGGAGGAAAAACTTCTGCCAGGCAATCTTAGAAGAAACTCACTTTTAATGAAGGTCTATGAAATGTTTACTGCATGCCCAGAGAGTGGAAAAAAGGCACATTCATTAGCTTTCATATGGGTGTTTCAGCTCTACCGTGTGCAGAGGAACCTTCAGCATTTTCAGCCTGATGTCAACTTTGTGACACACATCAATGAATGGGAGGTAGAAAAGCAGACCTGGAGAGAAGAAGGAGAAAGTGTTGCTCTCGCAGGGCATATATACAGCAGACAGTGTTTTAAAAATATTTTGCTGACTTTTCCTCGGTGGGAAGAGCCCGCAGGTTTCCCTTTTTAACTAGCTGTGAGGTGTCGGCGTCAACTGTTTTGCTACACTCTCCGTTCTTCAAACAAAAAAATGCACTTTTCATATGTCTGCTGACAGACGAGGTCGACGGGTTGCAGTAATCAGAGAGCACCTGGTCCCCTGGGTCTCCCTCGCAGCAGGTGCCCCAGTCTGAAGATCACAGCTCTCTCATGCTCCCTCACTACCTGTCAATCAAAGTGAGTCAGTCCATATGAACGGATGCCAGTGGTGGCTGACGGCAAATAATGCAGCCAGGTCCACTTTATACCTTGTGAAACTATTCTATGATGAAAATAGTGTGTAAGAAAGTGATGTGAAATGAGAAACCCAGATGAATTGAATAGCCTATTCTCATTGTCAAACTCCTCATGATTCACTATTTTCCACTAGTTTTTAACTTAAACTTGAGGAAAAAATGGAAAGAAGCATTTCGACTGTGAACAATTTCTAACAGATATAGAATTTTTTAGCTCTTTATATAATCTGTAGGTAGAAGAAGCATAAAGAAGGAGTACTGTGCAGTGTTTTGCCTCGTATAGATCGCAGGTGTAGTTCGTACTTTGACGCAGAACCAGATGGAGAGAGGGAGGAAGAGGAGAACAAGAGCCAAAACAAAGACCATCAGCAGCCACTCAAGCACTCCAAGGCTCTTGTGCTTCAAACCTGCAGAGAACCAAAGTTTACAGCATGATATGTGTGCCCAAATGAGACATCCAGACTGATAGAATAGAGCAGCAGTCTACCAAGAGCAAAATGAAACATCATCACATTCATGAATGCTTAAAGTTTTAGCTCATAGGATCCCACAGTAAAACAGTAACACTGTTAATCTCTCCTACTATAGCTACCAGGTGTATCTGCCAGGCTTCTCCCCCTGGATCTCACCGTCCTCCTGATCTGCTGCCTCCAGCAGCCCCAGGTTCTCCTCTTTGACCTCGTCCTCTCTCACGCTGTCTATGTCCACCACTGTGGATTTCGCCTTCGCGTCCATCTCCGCCGCTGCCTCGCTCGTCTCTTTCTTCTCCTTCTCTCTCAGCCTCTCCCTCTTCAGCGATGACGCCTCGGGGTCGCGGCCCGTCTTCGCCGGCCTGGGTCGATGACTTTTTGGAGGCGCCACGGCTCCCTTCTCCCTCTCCTTCCTGGGTGTCATTCTGGGTCTCAGAGGCTGACTGGAGAGGCCATTAGAGGACTTGTCCATGCTGCTGTGAAGACCGTGGAGGGGTGTCTCTTTCTGCTCACTGGGCTAGTGGGCAAATTTTGGCTCTCTCTGGCTGGAGGTCTGTATTGCATCCATCTACTGTGGTCAGCAGACAGAGTACGTAGGCAGCAAGTAGGGCAGACTGTTGGACCATGGGAGGACAGCTGTGGGAGGGCCGCTCGGGGAACGTCTCTGTTTTACAAATAATGTTTTGTTGTGACATCCAGGTTATACAGTCACTGTTGTGACTCATGGAAAATGATTAGTGAATGGCACAAAAACCAAGCAGATACTGCTAGGGACAATTTAGAGTCTTATCATGCATGTTTTTGGACTGAGAAAACCAGAGAGAGATGCAGTAGTGCTAACCACTTTGATCACTGTCTTGTCAGAATAACAATAGCTGTATGAAAAGAAAACAACAAATATTGGCTGATAGTATCATCCCAGCAGTATTTATTTCAAATTCTTGTCATGATCTATTCCAGAATTCAAGGTAACAACAAACATTTGATTTTACACACACATTGAGTCATGCACAGTGAAGGTCTATTAAGTTCTACCACTTTTCCTTTGATCTACTGTATCTATCTAAAATACAAAATATGACCTAAAATCTGATCTAGAACATGCAGACAGACAGTGTTATTGGGGGCATTTGTTTGGATTGTTTTTGTTTGGACAGTTTCACAGTCCAGGTTACCACTGGACAGAATTGTGTCCGTGGATGTCAGGGAGGTAGAGCGTCTTCACAAGGAATGTGCAGAATCAGGACTCTCATTTCCAAAGAGCTGATGTAGTTTTTCCTGTGGTTTCAGAGGAGCGACACACTGTGTCCTCCCTACTGTGTCCTTAATTAGCTTGAAAATTAATTTTTGTTGCACACATGTTGTCCTTACTATCCCGATCTAATTTCGTGAAACCAGACAAAGGGGCCACTGATCAAGCAACTCATCAAACTGTGTAAATCCTGTTGTATTCTTGGTAGTCCAAGAATTATTATGATATGATAGTGAGATATTTTTGGCAGATGAAATATAATTGAGAAATATACTATGTCTCACTACGTTTGTGTTCATCACAAAGTCTAAGTTTTACTTTTACTAGTCTTACTTTTGTAAGTTGTAAAAGCCAAGCTGAGATTTTTTTCAAACTATATCATCAATATTGTCATTATTGTTTCTAGTAGTCCTTAAATACATGATTCACAGATGCCAAAGTCCCTCCCACATTACTAGTTCAGCACTGGTCTGCCTGGAACTATTAGTAGTTCCACTGGTTTGACCCCGTATGGGATTCTGACTTATTCGTACTAACAAGTAAACAGATAAACATTTAACACTGTTTTAACACTGCTAGACTATCAATGGTGTTTTGCATACCTTGCTTTCCAGATCAGTAGTTAAAATATTAGATACCTGTACCTCTAGTTAAATGATCTGGATCTATAATCTCAAGATGACAGGTTCAAATCCTCCCTCTCCTGCAGCACCCTTGAGAAAAAACACCTCACCCTATTGTAAATTACATTTATGAGATGTTTTCAATAAAGCAGTCAAAAAAGTGCCATTTCTTCTCACAAATTATTGTTGTTGTTATTGTTACTGTAGTTGTTGTTATTGTCAGTTTTTGTTACATTTCCAAGTTGTGGGGAGTATGAAGGCAGATTCTGATTTTATTCGAAAAACTTTCAAAGAGGTAAAACGAGAGAGAGAGAGATAAAAATGAAATGCATGTAAAATCAAAATAGATGTCCTGAAATAAAGGGCAAATAAAATTAAACGGAAAAGGTAGCTTGAGTTTCCATTCGCCCCTTCACAGTGTCAGCAACTGTACATCTTGAAAGCATATGGATGTCTTCAAATCCCCGTGGACCGCTAAAATTTGGTTTATCGATCAATAATCATTCCTTTGACTCTCTCCGTCTCTTTTCTTGCGTTTCTACAGCCGTAATACACTAATGAGTGCGCATGCAGTATCTACTGAGACCTTAACGCGGGTTACCGTAACGACAGGAAAAGAGGCGCAGTGTCCGCCCACCAACTCATGGTGAGAAACGGCAGGTCCACGGAAAGACACTTCAGGGGCGCCAGTCAGTGTCTTTCAAGGTAATTACACCATTCTCTCAAAACTGGGACTGTCCTGCTCCCAGCTGTGATGTTAAAAGGCGCTCAGTCCCTACAGTGGCAGCAGAGGCACCCGGTAGGGCGCTAATGGCGCTTAGCAGCCACGAGCTAACGCCACATCTCTAGGTCATGGCTGAAGTAGCTTCCTCACACATGTACAGCCGCACTGGCTGCCTGGCTCGTGTTTATCACTCGGGCTTCCTCCCTAAAGTGAGTTTACTGTAGTTTACTGGAGTCACGGGGCGTTAATTAGCTGACCACAGTCCACCTGATACAGTGCGAGGCGTCAAAATGGCCGTTAGCTTAACACCTGTACGGTTTATTGGAAAGGTTTGACTGGATTCATTTGCGTCCTCTGACTCAAGAAAGTCGGGTGAAAACTCCCAGTCGCACTAACATGTTGCTAATGTTCACACTGCATATTTTCACTTGTAGTTTTTTTTCACTTTTCACTCATTTGCACAGGATATGTTAATAGATTGATATTGTTTTAAGTTCCTGGTTGCAATGCCAAACTGGTATAAATAAATAAATTGGCAAATACAAAACATAGGATCTGTGTATTGGTGCAAAATAGTCCCAGACTATGTAAAAGAGGCAGCAACAGTGCAAAATTGTGGAAGTGAACATGTACAAAGATATTTGCGGTTGTATCAGTGAGTTAAGATGGGGGCAGTAGTGGTCCTGTTGAAGTCCCCAAGTGAGTTACCACAGTAAATATCTATTAAGCTGCTATATATATTGCTTGTAAAACTAAGTTCTATGACCACTCTGCAATAAATGTGATTCTGTTTCTGTGTCTGCAGCTTCTTATTCATGGTCTCACAATATGCAATAATGCAATGGCATCTGTTGTCTCACTGTGTTATCCAGATGTCGGCCGGCAAAATAAATCAGGTGGAAGCTTTGGCGAAGCTGAAGAAGGACGTTCGCTCCCTTCTCATGGCATCCAAGATGGGTTTAGATCCAGAGGAGCTCAAGAGGGAGTACATGGCCATGCTGGGGTGTCCCATACCCTTGAAACCACTAGGCTTCGTAAGCGTCCTGGATATGGTGAAGGAGATGCCCGACGTGGTGACGGTGCAGTTCAGAGCAGATGGCAGGCTGTACTTGAAAGGTGATATTTAATCATTTGATCAGCGTTGAGGTATCTGCCCAGAGAACATCTGAGCAAGCTCTCGCTGTCTGCTGTTGCAGTGGTCAGCGATGAGTCCACCCGGCACATCGAGGAGCTGGTGTCAAAGCAGCGCCCCTCCAAGGCCGACATGTTCAAGGGCGCGGGTTTCGGCCACCTCTTTCGCCGCCCCTGGTCCTCGTCGCCCTCTGTGGTCCTGCCCAGAAGGGGAGGTGCGCCTCCGGCTCTCTCTGCCCAGCTGAGGTCCCAGCTTCACACTGTGCTCTCCCACGTAGGTCTCGAACGCATCTCAGAAAGCGAGTCGTTGCCCGTCTCTGTTAGGATAGGAGCTGTGAAGGCCTACAACCTGTGTGACCCGTAACGACATCATCGCGCTGCTGTCCTCCCAGGGTCCGCTCAGACTGTCTGATCTGGAGGCCCACTTCCTGCAGTGCTTCGGCCGCCCGCTGCGCGTCCACAACTACGGCTTCTACTCCACCACCGAGATGCTGCAGGCGGCCGCAGACCTGGTGCAGGTCCAGCAGGGCCGGTTGGGCTCCGTCCTGTCACTGAGGACGGCCGCACCGACCGGGCAGCTCCCACCATCGCTCACGCTGGACGCCACAAAGACTGTCGAGTCGGCCTCAGAAACCGCGGACAGCGGAGGTCAGACTCCAGCAGAAAGCTCAGGTAAGCAACACTGTGTGTCCCTGTCGGATGTTTGACCCACATGCGTTGAGCTTTGGTTTCATTCGCCCTGTTGGATTTTGTACCGTCCAGGTCGAGTTGGCGTGAAGCAGGCTCCTCGGAGCTTGTCCTCTGCCGGCAGCACGTCTAACCAAGACACGTCAACAGCTGTTGGTGATGAACCAGGCGTGAAGCAGGAGGCGCACGCAGACGCGAAGCCCCAGAAATCCGGCCAGTCTGTCCTCAAGGTCTGTTCTCGGTTCTAAGGCGCGCGTGCCTCACCCCTGCCTGCATCGAGGGAGCATGTGAATATGGACAGTGTCCTGTGCTCTCCTTCCTCCGCCAGCTGCAGGAGGAGCTTCGAGAGATGATCCTGGAGCACCACAGACTCACTGTTGCCATTAGTCCGGAGCTGAAGAAAAACCTGCTGAAGGTCTCGCTTGCCTCTGGCTCTAGTTATGAGCACACGTTTGAGGGCCACCTGAATATACTGTGCCTCCACGTCTGCAGTTCGGATGACACGCATCTGTTTGCAGGTTGTCAGTCAGAGTGGCGAACTGTCACTGTACGATCTACCCGCCGAGTACAAGGTAAAGAAAAACCTCTGGTCACGCTCATTTCTGCCTTCCAGCAGGGCGGCTTTTCTGCCTCCGCTCACATTCACTTCAGATCCCTCTGATCGCCCCGAGGGAGGGAGCCGTTCGAGCCCGCAGCTCCTCCCGCACTGTCAGGCGATGGAGGTGGCAGGGTGACGTGCGCTGTGCGTTCTCCTCCCCAGAGGCTCTTCGGTGCGGACCTGCCGCTGCAGCAGAGTGGTTTCACCAGCGTGGGTGAGCTGCTCGGCTACATGGGCGACACCTTCCACCTGAAGCCTGCAGCGGGCCGAGACTGGAGCGGGCAGCTGTGGAAAGTCACACTTGTACACGACGGTGATGACGTACAATCAGGTGTGTGTGGGTGCATGTGTCTCTGCCTAACTAGACATTCTTGTATGATATGAACCCAGCATTTGGGATGAAACAAGGCTGGACATAGTGGAAGGTGGTGGATGTACTCGATGTCTTTTCGCCCCGTGCAGGTCGCTTTGGATAAAGGCGTCTGCTAAATGACTGAATGTAATGTGATCTCCTAATCAGTTCCACTGGGGAAACTGCACAATGTCTGGTGAAAATGAAACGTGCTACGTGGATGAAACACTGCTGCATGGACTGTGTGGTGCTGCTCTCTCTCCGTGTCGGCCGGCTTCCTCTGTAAATGGTGCACGTTCACGGTTAACGCGGTGTTTGCACCCACGGTTGCCACTGCTCGTGTTGTCTTTGTCATAAAAAAGTCACAAAGTGTGTCAGCTGGTCCTCTCAAGAGCTACAGCCCACATGTTCCAACAACCTTCGACTCATCGAGACATGTCCCGCCCCTGTCCCGCAGACTCACAGGACGCTGAGCAGCAGGACCCGAGCGACTGCTCCGGCCGCGGGACATCACCTTGGAATGACGAGCCGCGAGGAGACCATGATGAAGATGATGATGATGATGATGATGATAAAGACGATGGTGGGGAGAACGACCCTCGTCATCACAAGACCCGCAACGTGGTTGGTTTTCACATTTTCACTTCCCCACAATGGCAAACGTGCTCCGAATCACCACCATTTGCTGCGCTGGATAAGCCTGATAAGCAGTTCCACACTATCTGAAAACACGTTAAAATGTCGATCGGCTTTCTCATCCAAATGACCCCGACCGTGCAGTGACTCTGTGCACCACCCCGGCCTCCAGGTCTCTGCGACCCACTGGGTCATGGACGCGTACAGCAGCTGGCCCGCCGTCCCCCTGGACGCCGTGCAGAGCCAGCGGCTCAGGCCGCCCACGCGCCGCGCCGCCCGAGAGCTGCTGGACGTCCGGGTGGAGGACGTGGAGTCGCCGGGACGCTTCCACGTCCGCTTCAGCGGGACGGCCGAGGCTCGGGCCATGGAGGCCTTGAAGAGCGAGATGAGGTGCCGGCCCCGGTGTAGGCAGCTTGGTGAAAGGATGAGCTATGAACGTGTCCTGGACGCAGCGCGAGTTGCCCTCTGCGTCGGTGTCTGCCACGTGGCTTCTCCGCGCTTCTACAGTAGCCCAGAGCAGACAAATATACACACCTGCGACTCACCTATGAGACTCGGAGACGATTTCCAGTTCAGAACCGTGCTGTAAACCAGGGGTTCTCAACTGGTCTCACTCTCTGGTTTCATGCTCCCATTTGGCAGCACTTCACCACATACAAAACACTGGGGTCTCTGGCCCTTATTATCCTCGGTATATGAAAATCCATACTTTAAACACCCCAGGTCAAATTTACACTTTGCCAAACTTAAAGTGAGCATCAATTTGTAGTTACCATGGTGCCTCGGCGGCTGAACTCTGACTCTGGCTTTTCAAAATAAGATATTTTTCAAAATAAAAGACCAAAATGTCCAATATCCACTGCTGTAAACCGTCCTAGCGTCCGGCCACGGGCAGAGATACCGAGCCTTTGTGTCCTTTTCCCCTCGTCTCCTCCAGGCAGTGTTACCAGAGCCGCCACGTGGCGCGGCGCTACCGCCTCCCGCAGCGGTTTGTGCGGCGGGGCCAGGCGTGCTGCGCGCGTCCCCGCGGGGGCCGCTGGTTCCACCGGGCCGTGATCCACCGCCTCCTCGGCTCCGGCCTGGTGGAGGTGTACTGCGTCGACCACGGCGGCACCGCCGTGGTGCAGAGCGCCGACCTCTGGTTCCTCAAGTAAGCCGCCTCGGAAGGGAGGGGGCGGGCTGCGGGCGTGAGCTGCCTCCTCTTTGACTCCCCTACATCTCTCTGTGCTCCGTGTCAGGTGCTGCTACTCGGCTCTTCCTGCCCAGGCTGTCCCAGCATCACTCGCCGGAATCAAACCCGCCACCGTGAGCGTGACCCCCGACTCCATGATAGTCAAACGAGCTCATGCAAACACCTCTGACATTGCACGTTCTATTGCATGTGTCTCAGTACTGCACTTATTATACCTATTGTGCTGAGCGGGGGGGGCGCTGTGCGTCCGCAGGGCGGCTGGACGGCCGAGGCCACCGCCTCCCTGCTGGAGCTGTGCCGTGGCCGCACCCTGGTGGCCGCTCTGGAGTGTTACACCGGGGACGTGCTGCAGCTCTACCTGTGCGACACGCACACCGACGACGACGTCTACGCGCACGCCGTGCTGCTGCGCCAGGGCCACGCCGCCGCCTGCAGCCCCGCCGCCAGCGCAGCAGTGAGACGCGCACACACACACGCACGCACACACACATGCATGCATTGTTGTCTGTGATTGGCCAGCAGATGTCACAGACTTAACCAGGAACATTCAAAGCTACTGTGTGCTTTATTAAACTATGGTTCAGTCCGACTACTAATATGTACATTTATAGTAGGGTATTTAGCATCATCGTCTCGGAGTGTATGCAGACTGAGCCACTTGTGACCAGCATGTCTGCCCACGCTCTCTGTGTCCCATCAGCTCTGTGCCCGGGTCACCCCAGTGAGTCTCTACCTCGGGGAGGGGATGGTTGACCTGCCCGACGTAGAGGTGGAGACCACTTCCTCCACGGACAAAGCTGACCCGCTTCAGGAGAACACGCCGAAAGTACGAAAGCTACACACACACACGCACACACACACACACACACGCACACACACATAGATGGATAGATGGAAACTTTATTGATGCCTGCAGGGAAATTCAAGGATGCGCAGACACAGGTTCACTAGTGTCACTTAGACATGTCCTTCACTCAGCCTCAACCATTTCTTAATCAGGGATCCAGAGACACAGCGGGGCGTGACCTTTGTGAACACACACACACACACACACACACACACACACACACACACACACACAGAGCTTTAAGGTTGGGCTGCAGCTCGTTTAGATTTTGCAGCTTTGTGTTGTTCATCTACGAGCCCCCCCCCACCCCCCCGAGTCTCCTCTGCCTCCCTCACATTTCTCCTTCTCACACAATCTTTTAATGACGCCATAAAGCTTTTATTCTCTGCCGTCCGCCGCTCTTATCTCGCCAGTGTCAGCGCCGCAGCGCGCGCACACACACACACACACACACACACATACACACACACACACACACATTAAGCAGGCGAATCCACTTGCGGAATGGGGGTAGCGGGGCGGGCGTTTGTAGTCCCGTGCCACTTAATGTACAGTTCCCAGTGTTTGTAAGGTCACAGCTGGTTGTTGGCCAATAAATAAGGCGACAGCCAATCGGGGGGGGGGGGGGCAGTCACGCTGCCAGGCCGCGCGGCTGCTACAGTATATTAATGAGTGTATGGTTGTGAAACTGACCGTGTAGCGGAGGGGACATTTTTATTGATTGCGACTGAAGGCTGTCGGTGAGCCTTGTCAGACCGTCCACAGTCCACAATACGAACGCATCAAGAGGAAGCCAGGCACCTCGTATCTCTCAAACTGCAGTTCTTGAATGCTCTAGTGTTTTGTTCTTATTTGTACAGTTTTTGGCCATGTGCGATCAGATCTCAAACTGTGTATGATGGAGGCTCTAATTACCTCTGTATACGGGATATTTCAGTGTGTTGCAAGATTTTGGGGGGGGCCACTAGAGTTAATCTAACTTATTTTCCCAATAGTGGCTGTGTTTTTCATAGCCTAAGTTGGAAGATTGATCAGAGATTTTGTAGTGTGAACTGGGCCATCATCCCTGTGTATTTTTGACCCGTCCAGGAGACCGAAATCAACTTGTCCTGCGCCATACGAAATAACCGGAGTGAGGGGAGCCGCTGCAGCCGGACCATGCTTCCCAGGCCCTCCACCTGCTCTGCAGAACCCCCAGAAGTGAGCCAGGGCGAGGTACTCCCGCCCACCTGGGACACAGATCTCAAAGTGAGGAGGATGTAGACAGTGCAGTAGCTTTCTGGGAGCAGAACAGTCGATTCCCTGGCATCGGTCGAAGCCCATGGAAAATGGGCTGAAGTGACGGCAGCTCTTTGTCCAACCAGAGCTGGGATCCACCTCTTTCGCTCCAATCCGGAGATGACTCCAGCTCGAGTGCAAGCCGAGAGCGACGGCGGGACGAGCCGGAGGTCTCCGACAGCGCAGGAGGGCGCCCGGGCGGCCACCCGCCTGACCTGATCAGAGGTACACTTGCGCGCATGCTCACCCCGTCCTTCTGAGGGGAGTTTGAGGCCCGCGTGACAAACACAAATAGAGGGATAAAGAGTGATCGTTTGCTCAGGGCTCAGTGCATCACAGTGAAAGGGGGGGGGGTTAAAGTTCAGCACTTCACAGTTGTGGAGATGCATTGTTTGTCGTTCGGTGTGGCGATTGTTAAATAAGCACCACTCCTCAGCTTGTGTGCTCATGTTGGGTGAAGTAAAGCAAAACGCTCGTAGCTAAATATAAGTATAATCTATGGGTTTGTACCCTCCTACCACGTTATCATGTTTAAGTCTTGGTTAGAGTGGAGACGTCACATGCCTCCCCTCATGAGAGACATTTGCAGCAACAGCAGCGGTTCGCACAGAGGCTCTAAGGAGACTAATCCCTGACCTTGGACATGTTGTGGGAGCCGTAGAGAGGCCTTCGGAGGCATCGGGCCGAGGCGCTGGATGCAGAGAGGGCTTATTGATTGCAACCCGGGAACCCGGCCGGGATTCCATCAATCAGACCAGCGTCACCGGAGCCCTTTGACCCCGACCGGCTGCTCTGTCGTGCTTGTCCCGATGCAGATGCAGCGCGCTCCGTCGCGTGAATGAGGGAAGAGCCGAACAGAAGTGGGTGGAGGCGAACTTATCCGCCAAGCGCTTTTCGTGCTCGGCGCGGCTAAGTGCTCGGCGCGGCCGCCCGAACGCCGATAAAACACACGATAGAAACAAGAACTGGTGCGTGACAGATTAGAGGACGTGCTGTTTGAGTGTGTGGGAGTGTTCGAGCGCGCGCGTGTGTGTTCTGCAAACTCGTGTGACTGCACACGCAGACAGCACAATTCTCCGATCTGCTGACAATATTCCCACTGGTAAATAGCAGCCCCCCCCCCTCCCACCTCCCACCTCTCGCTCACAGTTTGCCTCTGACAGTGCTTTGAGATGCGAGTCTGCTGTGCCTCCCCAAACACCCCCCGACTCTGCACGAGCCTGACCAGAACGTATCACCTGCGCGTCCGCGGTCCGCGCCCGTCCCCCGTCGCCAGCCTCTTGTCTCGTCTGATGAATAACCGGCAGAGTTTGTCAGCTCAGCACCTTGGCGACGGGGCTGTCGAAGGGGACTGTGCGGAACGGGACTTCGACGTTTCTCGGAGAAGTCCCCGCGGCTCGGAAAGCGCTAGTCCGGAGCGTGTGCTGACGGTGCTTTGAGGGGCAGGGGAATGACGTCTCACTCTGTTTTACTCCAGGTTTACTCCAGCTTTCAGTTTGCTCCGTTTGGGACCAGACACGTCCCCTCCCCGTCCAGCCCCCAGTGCTGTGAGCCGCAGCTCAAGCGAAGGACTGTCCATTTCCTCCCTGCTTGTACAGACCCGTGAGCATGTTGGATTGAGTTGTCTGGAGAGGAGCTGAGGAAAAGCCTCTGGGACGGGCGGCGAAACCTCTTCAAGATCCTACGGCGTGTCCACTAATGGCTACGCTTCTGTTTCATGAGAGGTCAATTTCTGTTTGATTTCAGGGTAAATTCTCTGTTCGCTTTTTTATTGTGTATATACCAAATTGTTTAAGAGTAAAAGAAACACGCTTTGTGAAGCAGCCCCTCTTCACTTTCTCTGTTACTGATGCTGCCGTTCCAGACCTTTAAAAGCAGATGAAGAGAATAAAATTATTTGGGATTGAAAAGAAACAAAACGCTGCTCCTGTCAGTTTGATGATCTCAGCGTGGACGGTCCGGTGACCCTGCGGCCGGAGAGCATCTCCTCCTTCCAGGCTCGGCTTCCCGACCCAGAGTGAGGACGGGAAGTGAAATTCATTGATGCTCTTGCTGCTTCCTGCTGGGTCACCAGCGCTTACTGGGATTTACACCGACCCGTTCCCGTGAATCTGTTCCTGGGCCGCAGAGGGTGTGAACAGACACTTTGCTTTCATTTAGCGTAGATGTAAAAACGAAACCTGACTCTGAGCAATCGGAGAGCTCCTTCAGATGTGGAGAGGCCGGAGGTCAGTTCCCACAGCGCAGGGACGTACTGTGGAGAGGCTCCAGGTGGACGTGCAGTCCCGGGTCATTGGTCCGCATCCTGCTGCGCTCCCTGACCTTTCCTGGCTCAGCCGGTCGGCTCAGTCGAGGGCTGCTGATGAGAACAGCTCCTCCTCTCCCTCCATTACCGCAGCACAGTGAAGAACATTAACCTGCATACTGCGCGCACACACGCACACACACACGTTCCATGTCTGCTTTCATGCCAAACGCTTTGTACCGATGCTGATTCTGTTTCTTGCAGCGAGGAAAAATGAACATCATGACCCAGGCACGCAAACGATTAATAGCAGTGCTGTAACGAGCGAGAACCTAAACGCACTTTCATGGGAGGGAATGAAAGCCGTTACAAGGCGACGCACACGTTGCTGTGCGGCCTCTGTCGGAGAGGTGTGTGCGTGTGTGTGCATGTGTGTGTGTGCGTGCGGGGAGGAGGGGGAGGGCTGGCGAGGCAGACGCACAGCAAACCTTATTAAGCGGGAGAGTAATGTGGTTGCGGCTGATTAGCATCCAGCAGCGGAGCATCGCCGGGCTGAATGAAGCATGAAGATCTGATGGCCGTGATTACAGTTGAGACCCTGAGCCGGCCTGTCAAAGAGGCCGGGCTGTGTTTGTTTTTTTGCTTGTTTTGTTTGTTTCATTCACAGGCTGCGCTCTGGGGAACTGGCCGACAGGACGCTGGCTGTCGTTGACCTTCCTGACTTCACCGATGCTGCATTTACATGAGATTATGGGGAATTTGCTGTGTTTTTGGGGCCGGTTTTGTTCAGTGTGGTGGAGGCTGTAAATTGTGCCCAGGTGTGAGTGTGAGAGTGGATGGCGTGTGAGACGGGCACAAAGCAGGTAAGAATAGTTGAACCATCATGATCGTTGAATTATATTTATGTATGTACTCTTGTAAATTCCTGCTCTTAATACTTTCACGTCATATCCAACTCACTGGACTCAGATGGACAAACTAGTTCCTCACAGGGCACATTTTCCCATCTACACTCATTCGTAGGGCAAACTGATGGTCGCTACCATAGAGGGCGTGAGGCGTCCAACCACAGTCATTCACCCTGTACATTTCAGTGACGCAACATGCTATATGCCTCGGGAGCCGAGTATAATGAAGCCCCGTCGAGCTGCTGATCCAATCAGTCCAATCAGCTCCGCCCCCCCCCCCCCCCCCCCCCACCTCAGAGCAGGAGCTGTCAGGTAGCCGTGCAGCTGTCACAGTGTGAGCACAAAAACAATCACATGGATCAATGGCGACATGATGGGTTTACAGTCACGGAGGCGCCAGCCGCGTCCGCTCCCATCTGTCCGGACGGCGGCGGGCGGCTCTCGGGGACGGCACGCGTCTGAGGCGCGGCCATCAGAGGGCAGTGGAGGAAAATGTTTCGGAGGACTCGCATTTTGTCCTCGTCCCTACTCGCGCTGTATGTTTTTAGGGTGGGTGTCGTGTGCTTTACTCCACTGACTTCATCCGGCTGCAGAATGTACAGTAATGCGTGTATCCTACTGAGAAAGGTGTCTGATAGGGCCAGTCAGCCGCAGCACAATGAGGAAATTCCATTTTGCATATGTGTGCGTGTGAGTGGTGGATTATTAGAGTGCATATTTGGGTCAGCTTTTTGACAGGAAAGATTAGCTGCCTAATCTGGTCTCTCTCTCTCTTTCTTCCTTTCTTCTCACTTTCCTCACCTCCTTTGCTATCTTTCCTGCAGCTCATTGATTTTTTTCATGTTTTTGGTGGTTTGTGTACGTCATATCAACATGCATGCATGTGTTCAATCAGTTCTTCTTTTTGGTCAAGTGACATGTCTGAACACGCGTGTGCTGCTGTGTAAGTGAGGGTGTGAAGTCTCACTCCACCACTGGGCGATAATCTTCAGAGGAGCGATGCTTTTATTTTTATCCCTGTGCTAAAATTCTTATCTGCCGTTTTAATTTTAGGACAATTCAGAGAAGAGAGGAGCTTCGTTTCCCCGCTAACGCCTCAGGCCTCTAGCCCTGCTACTTTGACACACACACACACACGCACACACACGCACACACGCACACAAACTCTCCCCCCTAATGAAGCTGTGCCACTCCGAGCACCAGATTTATACTGCGTGTCATGCCGGGTTAATGGTTTCCTTCTATCTCCTTCTTACTCCTAACACTACTTTAATTACCGCTGCTCGTACAAGAGTGTGTGGTGTTGATAACATTAAGGCAGGATATCTTGTGTCACTCTTGAACAGAGTGCTTTTACAAGAGCCTCACGAGCTCGTGTCGTCGGAGCCTTGGGAGTTTCTTCAGCCCGCTTCCTGTTTTATTTTGAAGGTCACTTTTGTGTGTTCATCATTTGGCCACCAGGAAGAGAGATGACCAACACGTTGAAAAACTCGAAAGCTACAGGTTTGAGAAGAAGACACACTGTTAGTTGAGATAATTGAGTTATTGGTAGATGCAGCACCACAGCTAAAGGTCACTGCACCACGTCCTGCTCTCTGACAATTCTGCATGTACTGTAGTTTTCATGTTTTCTGGGTGACCCGTTTCCCTCCCACATCCCAGTAAAGATGAGTGGAGACTCTAAATTGCACACATAGGACTAGGTCCTATGTGTGCAGATGGGCTCCCCCCAAAGCCCCACTGAATACAGTGTAGATAAGATTATGGATGGATGAGATGGTAGATGGCTTTGACTGAGGTGAACGCCGCTGAAACAGTAAACTTTTGTCTCTTAATGATTCAGACCTGTTGTTTTGACCCTGTCCTCACACTTCCCCACCCTTCCCCCTGTCAGTCTGAGAATTTATGGCCCTCCGAGTTAATGGAGGCCTTGAATAGACCCTGGAGGCCGAGAGCTGCCTGAGGGAAGGTCAGAGGGGAAGAGGGGCCGAGTTCCTCCTCCTCACCCCACCCTTGCTTTTGATGCGCCCCCTGAACGTTGCACAGTGTTGTTAAATGACCTGGTTGTCCGAGTTTCAACTTGCTTTGTACCCCAAGTGGTAAACGGCGAAACCATTTTTCAGCTGCGCTTCGATATCTGCTCTCCATGGAAAAGCACTTAAGTCTGAACAAAATTCAAAACACATCGCACAAGTCACCTCCAGTCTTCAATTAGCTGCAAGTTTGGCAGCTGAAGACAAACTCCCGCTACATAGAGTCCTCAGTTGAACTTGACTTTGCTGTCCTGCTCTAATGGAGGAATGATGGAGGCACCGCTCCAATTAATTTGGGGAGGAGGCAGAGCTAGCTGCTTACAGGAATCTAATAATTGGATGCCACCATTAACATAAAGCGTGAAACTTCATTCTCGATCCCTGAAACGACAGTCTGACCTAAAGAGATTAGAAGCCAGGAGCAAACATAGAAAAGATTCTACGGTGGGCTCATGAATTACACTATGTCATTTCAAAGTGACGCTGTGTGTCATTTTCACTTTCCTTCATCTTGAGGGAAAAGCCATGTCAGTGAAGTGTATTAATATCAACCCTCCTCCACGTCCACCTTCCTTCCTTATATACATAGGCAAGAGTGATAGCAGATTCCAAAGCGTCCATCGTAGTATCTTCCTCCATGGAAGCGATGGTTGTTGAAATGAATCACTGTCCATGTCTGACTCGGTGCAGGTTCCCTCTGCCACCATCTGCCACTTCTCCTCTCCACCTGGATGCAGATGTGGCCAGCATTGTTTGCCAGCCGCATCCAGCTGCAGCTGAGCTCCAGGCTCAGTTAATATGCGATGGCACACTCTGACAGTTCCATTAAACCATATTTATGGCAGCCACAAGTAATCGATATGCAGATACGCCAGCCTGTCCGCATTCGCACAATTGTCTTTGGTCCAGCAGTGCAATGCATCAAGCTGCCATGCTCAATGACAACAGAGACAATATACACCATCTCTGGGTATTGTTTGTCCCCATAGACCTCTGCTTCCCACCCTCCGTTTCCTGTTTCTCCTCCTTTATCTTCATCTCCATCACGTCCTCTGTCTCCTTTGCTATCCTTCCACTTTTCATATGGAGTAAAAATAAATAAATAAATAAAACTCATTCCAAACTCAACCATTCTTTAAAATATGACATATGACATCGTCGGACGAAATTGTTCCTGCAAGGAGTGTTTGCCCTCGGATAAATACTGTGAATCTGCGGTTGAAACCCTCTCGGTGCCGTCCCATTGGTGCATTATGCCGCGTTTATACAACAAAAGCCGCTGGGCTGTGCAACATATCTGGGATGAGCAGGCTTAACCCCATTCATATAGAAAGCGTCACAAAGCAGCAGTGTTCTGCTGTATGGAGCTGCAGAGCAGTCACTGTCAGAGCGTCGCTGGCTGCGGCCCTGCAGCTGGAGTCCATGAAGACACAGGCTGCAGCTTTAGCTGAAGACCGCTCCCTCAGGAGGGACGCGCCAACGGTCAACATGACAATGGTGCGGTGCAAAGGACATGCAAAACAAATGGTCAAGGTCAGAGCGCCGATGTCGGAGGGATCTGCAAGATCTTGGATCGTGTTCAGTGCTAACGTCTTCAAATGCTTTGTATTCCCACACAGTTTTCAGCATTCAGATGTAGGTCATCTATAGATCCATGGTTTAAGCCTCTAGCACCAGACTTATTGAAGCATCTGTGATCAAGACACTGAACCTGAAACTTTGGTTTATGTGTCATCGATGTGACTGTGTCTACCCCGGCTGAACAGACGGACTGTGTAGGAAACCAGTGTATGAATAGGAGCAAATAGTGAAGAGTAGAAAAATGCTATGGACCAGTCCATTCACAGTCTTCATCAAGGATACATCAATAAGGAGGCTACAGTGGCTGGGATCACACCTCAGACTGTCCCATTAGTTGTCCTTGAGCCACAGTCGCCTTCAAGTACAAAGACGTAATTCCTGGAACGGTTCCCTGCGTCTCCGCTCGTTCCTGACTGATTGTGTGGACTAAACTCTCGTTCATTTATTGCGATGGTGTCTGCGTGGATAGATATTAACGCCAGCTGGCTGTGTGTAATCGATCTCGGACCCATGTTGTCTGTCTTCGGCTAAGTGATGAAACCCTGCGCTAAGAGAAAGAGGCGCTGAACGAGGAGCGGACGGAGCAGCGAGTCACCTGATGAATGGCTTCACTTCCAGCCAGCAGCGTAATGCTTGGTCATGATCCATCATCACCCTCGTGCCTCGACTCCTCTCTCCTCCTCCTCTCACCTCCTCTCCTCTTCTAATTCATCCTCTCCTCTCTTTGTCCTTGCTCTTCATCCTCCGCTCGACTCTGCCGTCTCTGTCCCGCACTCGCTTCCTTTTCCCTTCGTCTCAACTTCTTTCTACTCCCCCCTCATCTTCCCTCTCTCCCTTTCCTCTCTTCCATATTTATCTCTGCAGGGGCAAAGCAAACTCAAATGTAATCATGTTAATCAAGTTATATTTCAAAGTGATAGTGACTAGCTGAAAATTAAAATCCTGTCTAAAGCAGAACATGATAATTGGAAAAAATCCCTGTGGAACATGAAATTAGCACCAATTATCAGAGGCTCCTTGCTTAAAATGTGGAGAGAGTAGACACTAATCAGCTTTTTTAAATCCCAAGATTTGGTGGATAGCACTGTTGCCTCACAGCAAGAAGGACCTGGGTTTGCATCTTCTTCCTGTGTCTGTGTGGGTTTTCTCCAGGTCCTATGATTTCCTCCTATCATCTAAAAACATACATGTTTAGTTCAGTTGGAGGGCCTGGCATTAAAGTGTTAGAGACTGGATCGTGTGTGCCCTGTGATAGACAGTCCAGGGTGTATTCTCTTTGCCCTATATGCCCTGAGAGAGGCTCCACAACACTGCTATGGGGCAAAGCAGGTAAAACAATGAAGGAATGAAAATCCTAGAACATTACAGAAAGCCAGTAAGTTACAACATTTCGCTTTGACTGAAAGCTGTGACATAAAAACTGATTTTAATTCTCATATCGAGGCTACAGAGACAACAGGCAGGACACTAAAATACCAGGGATGGACAAGTCCAGATAAGCATCAAGTCAGAGCTGCCTCCCAGCACAGGAAATAGCATTATCTTTGTCACACATACACACACACACACACACGCACGCACACTCATTGACCTCTTATTCCCTAGGTTGCCATGGAGATACTGCTTCCTCTTTGCATCCTACCAAACAGCTGGCCATGTGCAGGCAAATGTGTGTGTGTATGTACGCACGCGTACATGTGTGCATACACTACATGTGTGTATGTCAATTGTCTGTGTCAAATTCATATAGCAACAGACATTGGTTTATTGGATTTCTTTGAAGCCAGTACTCAAACATGGCGTCCCATCACTGCACTTCCCAGAGTCCACCTGGAAACAGACTAGGGGTTTTGGCTTTTGCTTTTGGCAATATGGAATTTTTTCTTTTGTCTGAAACTCATCACCTCTGCTGAAACGTCGAGCACATGCCTCATCTCAAACCATGCCCTGCATCAACGAGTGCTGCAAGATTCCACTTTGAGACCTCCCCCCCAGCGTGCACTTCAGAAACTGCTGAACGCTGTGACCTCTGATCCTTGACTCTGTGATTCAGTAACTCCAGCTTACGCCGCTGCCAGTCAGACGAAAATGTAACACCGCAGCTTGAGTTTGGTCCTGCGGGCGCAGAGGGAAGGTCATTGCTGACTGACCCAGCAATTTGATGCTCAGATCTGGTGTCTCACCTGGGCAGCAAATCAGTAAATCACTCACATCACACACAAATACTCTGTATGCCTGTGCTGCAGCTGGCTCTATGCCACGGACACCCTCCTGATCTGATCTATGGGGTAGATACATCACCTAGCCATGGCTCAATGTTACCTGGTTCTTTCTAAAATAAGAAACAAGACAGCTTTAAATCAAATGCATGAGATTCTCTTTTTTTTCTGCATTTTTTGTATAACTTGCCAGGAAAGCAATTTCATATTCCTAAATGTCAAAATATTAGTTAGTCAGACTCCTGCTGCAGCTTTATTTAACAAACCTCTGTACTCTGGATAACTAAAAAGCTGAGAGAGCAGGTCACCGTGCTCCTCCATGTATCCAGCTGCTTCAACATTTGTACCTGGGACTAATTTGAAAGATAACAATGGCTGCAATTTCTCCGAGAACTAATCTTTGTATTTTGGGCGCCTCGGTGCGAAGCCGCTCTCTGCAGCAGTTTTCCAGCTGAGTGAACAACGCTGATCTACAGAGCTGCACGACCAGCTCCTCTCTGCAGCTGCACCTCAGCTCACTGCCTCAGCCATGAGCTGTCAGAGCCTCAGCAAAGACTGCTCCCATTGATTTTTAACCGTATTGCAACATTAGCTCCTCATTTGTATGGGCATTTTCATTAATCTACTGCTGGTGTGTGTGGCTGTAAATGTTAGGCTCACGGAAGGAAATCCCAGCGAGAATCGACAACACGCCTGGACATCATCTGCTAATATCAGAGCGGTTTGTGCCTCAGAAAAGTGTCCAAAGAGAATCCAATGTCACGGTCTTCTCCTGTTTTTTTCATTTCAGTAAACCCTCGAGGATGTCTCGGGTTTCAATCCCCCTATATTGCATCTTTGTAACGCACACAAACGTGGGTCGTGACCAGGTGTGAGTGAGACTGAATGTGTGAGTGTGTGTGTGTAACCCTAACCCTAACCCTGACAGAAATCTCTAATGCTAAATTCTCTTCCTACTTCTCTAGCCCTGAACTCTAAACCCCCAGCTCTAATTTTAAATTTCCTTATTGAGCCCTAATGCTAAATCCACTCTAACCCTAACTCTAAGTCGACTTCCCAAGGCCTCACACAAGTCAACGCCTCTGCTACAACAACCCCCATCACCTTGGACTGTGGAGAGGGAGCGTTGGACCAGATGGACTGTGCCTCCTAAAGTGGGATGTGCTGCACATCGTGGCCCTGGCCCCCTGTTCTGCTTCAAACCCCAACCCTAATCCTAGCTCCAACCCTAGCACTGACTGAATGCTGTCGGAGCAATATAACACAGCTTGGGACAAAGTCAAATCAAATCAGAGGCATAAATGTAACTGAACTCACTGAAATTCATCTCATGTGTTGATATTTAGGTAGAAACTGTAAACAAAAAAAAAAGACGAGACACATCGCTTGATTCGTTGGTTTCAAGCGACATTCTGAAGTTGAGCTCTGTAGCGCAGCCCGTCCCTGTCTGGTCGGCCAGACCTTCCCTCTTTGTCGATATTTGGTTGCAACAGTAAGTGGATTAAGGTACCCGTGATTGAGGGCAAATCAATTACTGTAGCCCAGTGGTCTGTGTTTGGGGGGGTTTACTGTAGCATTTATTCTCTGTGGTCAGGACACAACCACATTACCCAGCCTCTCTTTGTAATGGGAGCAGCCTGAGCGGATCATCACTATCATGTTCAGGTTCTACGCCCCAAACGACCTCAAGTCACTATGATGTAATTGCCGTGTCCATATATGGACTTCCAGATTATAAAATTCTGTTCCTTGTGTGTGTGTGTGTCCCACCATGGACTGATGACCTGTCCAAAGTGTATTCCCTGCCTTCATGTGGATATGATGTAAATATGTAAAAACGCTGTAACATAATATTTAGCTGACTTATCTCACATTGAGTTCTCTATGTAGTTGACTTTTGTGGCTGTCATTTAAGACACATTTCTACAGTATAAAACCACTTGTATATAATTGTTAAAAAAAGATTGTTAAAAAAAACTAAATGTTAAATTAAGGATTGAAACATTTAACATTTAAATGTCTAAAGAGTAAAAAGGGGTAAGTAACGTATGTATCGTTCGTATCTGAATTTGTGCGCAACCTTGTCCATGATGATACTTCATCTCCTCGTTCCTCCTTCCTCATCTCCGGGAAATTATAGGTGCTACACTGATATAAGCATTTGCAGTTAAGAGGAACTTCTCAATGACATTTTTATGATGTACATCCATATCGACACGTGTTTGCACCAGCCCCAGCCTCGTATTTCAGCGATCTCTCCACAGTGTGGGACACATGCCACATCAGGACCTCGGCCAGGGAGTTGGAGTGATGCGGGGCGGCTCCTCTCCTCCCACCTCCTCTTCCTCCTCTTCCTCCTCCTCCCAGTCCGCCCAGCCCAGCTCACACTCTGTCATTTCTCTTGCTCGTCCCTCACTTGTTGGATGTGCCCGTTTCCTTCTCCGTGGTTTCCAGCTTCCGTGAAGCTTCCTTTTCTTCTCTTTGTCGGGACTCCTGAGACACAGACTCCTGTGTGTGTGTATGTGTGTGTGTATCTCTGTGTGTGTGTGATTGTGAAGGGTAACAGCGGATTTTGCAGGTCCCGTCCTGCAGCGCTGTCCTCCTCCTCCTCCTCCTCCACCTCCTCCTCCCCCTCATCCTCGTCATGATGCTCCGCTGTGTCTCCTCCGTCTCTCCTCCGCGGCTGTCTCCGGTCTGACCCTCCTCCTCCTCCTTCTGCTCTTCCTCCTCTCCATCCTCTTCTCCTTCATCGCTCTTCTCTTCTGCCTCTTCCGCGGCTGAGACAAGGATGCTGGAGTCTCTCCCATGTTCCAACTCCACAGGACGAGTCTGAGAGGACCAAACGGACCATGTAACCAGATCAGGTATGTGCGCCGACTGTCAATATGCAAAGAGTGTTGGGGAGCTTACTTTTAAAACGTACTCTACCTCACATTAGATATACATAAGATGAGATAAGATATTCATTTATTAGCCCCACATTCATGCTTTTGCAGCTGCAGGCAGTAGGCAATGACACAATAATTTACAGGATGTGCATTAGAAGAAAAAAAATGGGTTAGACACAGGTTCAAAACTCACTTATCTCACTTCTCTACTGGGACTACTACAACAAACTGTAACTGGAAACCGCTGATCATGCATGACAATAACCCCGAAACTCCAGAGCCTGTTTTGTGCACTTCATAAACATGTGAAATAGATAAATCTCATCATATAATCCATTAATTTCAGCACATAGCCATATTCTGATTACATCTATTGCATTGGAATACAGTTGCTCATGTTTTGCATCCTGAATACGCTACTCTCCAACAGTGATTATGTGATATTGCTCCAGGCTGCGGTGGCTCATGTCAGAGGTGTCAGTGTTGTGCTCTGCGACCTCACGTCAGTGCCACTTTCATTTTCACTCACTTAGAATGGGATCTTGAGTGGTTGAATGGAGTACTTACCGTCTAGCCTCTAGCCATAGAAGCTATGAAACACTGCTTCAATGAGAGATGCCTCAGATGCCGTTTTACAGTAGGTGTGGGAATATTTCTGCAGAAATGTGGGCCCCTGTCATGCTTACCAGGCAACCACTGATTGGCTGTCTGCTCTTAATGCTACTTGCTAAAGAGTGTAGTTTTGACCCTTATAAACTGCAGATAATGTGCACATGCCGCCTACCATGTTTGAACCAGAATCAGGAGGAATCGGTTATCGAGGAAGAGTCAGGCACACGTAGAGTGACATTTTCACCCGAGGCCAGAGGACAGGAACAGAGCGTGAGGCAGCTCAGCAGGAGCTGGTTTTGCCATTTTGCCTCTGCTGCTGCTGTGATCCCCTGTCGCTCTGGCTCAGTCTGTTGTGGGCTCGCCTGCTGCATTCAGCAAACACAACTGCATCCTCTCTAATTAGAAAGATGATAGTGGGAGAGGAGTGCTGTGACACACAGCCCTTCACTGGGCCTCGGAGACTTACTGTACTTTGGTCAGCTGTATGGAGACTGGGATGGAGTAGGGGTTCCAGTCCTGGCGGGTGGAGCAGAGCACTCAGAGAGGGGTTTTACTAGTTCCTGCTGGAAGTGGTTTGGTGGAAAGTGAGTCACAAAACAGGCCTTTTTTTTGATAGTGTGACAATAATTGATGGGGGATTTCTTATGGAGGCATGAAAGGTGAAGCATTTATTATTGATGGGAACATAGTAGTCAAAAAAAGCAGAGGTATTTACAGGTCGTTTCACTCAGTTTTAAAACCCACACAGGTTCATAAGTTCACACAATGTTGTTTGTAGAGCAATCTCTCACATCAGAGGCGAGGAAAACTATGATGCTAATGTATCAGTCAGCTGCATTTCATCAAAACTCTGCTCTCTGTCTCTCTCTCCATCTGGCATTTATAATTACCATCACATTTTGTCTTGTCAGATCCACCTGTTTTTTTGATGATGATGCTGGGCTTACCATTTGGCCAGGAGTAGATTGTCAATATTCATCCAGGTTTAAGTGGTTTTGTCATTTTTTAAAGAATCCCCCAAAGAATCTTCAAAATGACCACTTTCAACAATTAGATTACCATGGATGGATGTTTTAAACCTCCGGCTGCTCCCAGTGGCCTGCCTGTGCACCTCCAGATGCATCGTGATGTTCTAATCTATTTTTCTCAGACTCTAAAACGCTCATCTTCACCACAGAAACAAAATCTCTGCCGCCATGTGAAATATCCCCTCAGCACGTGCACAGAGCAGCAGAAGTACAATGTGTGCAGTGCATTGATCCCTCCACATCAACAGCCAGCAGGTGTGTGTGTGTGTGTGTGTGTATGTGTGTGTGTGTTGCTCTGACCCATTTCTCACAGAGGAAGCTGGAAAATACAGCTTGACTAAATAACTGTTGAGCAGTCTCTCTATATCCCCCTGTCTCCACCCTGCCTCAAACAAGCACACACACACACACACACACACACACACACACACACACACACATTAATTCCTCCACCTCCAGTGGCTGTGATACAACAGGAAGTGGAGTGATTTCCCTGAGGAGTCTGCAGTCAGGGCTGTCACAGCAAACACAGCAGCAGCAGACAAAATGTATTTAATACACAGGTTGTGCAGCGCTGTGCCGGCTGCCAGCACTTCAAAACACTGAGGGGGGAATTACAACCCGTGGTGAGCAACATTTAGTCTGTCAGCTCTAAGTTGTTCTGTAACAGCCTCTCGGGCTGGGACGCTAAATATTTGATCGACCTCAGTTAAATTAAGAACCGGTTTAGCCCAGGCTGCCTCACCAGCCCCGCCGAATCCTCCCAGCTCATCATTATCCAGACAGTTTTCTGTCTGTTTCCTTTAGCTTCAGTTTCAGAGACTCTGGGACCTGGTATGCACGGTCGAGGCCTATCCACAACCTGTTGCATGAACTCGTCTCCTGGGGTTGTCTCTTTCAACAGCTGCCACCACGTGTTGGTCACACGCACATCTGGAGCTGCCTGCAGATGTTAACGAGAACTATCTATCCATCCATTATCTCACTGTACATGCTTTGGTGTTGTGGAGGTCTCTTGGAGCCTTTGCCACCATGCAAAATAAAACAAACAATAACTTAGATTTTGAAGGGCTAGAATATTTCTATTGTACCCAGTTGTACCCTTAATTCAGGTTTTCCTCTCTACATTATAATCTTAAATCAAGGGCATTCACATTTCGTTTCAAGAAATCTTATCAAGTGAAATTGTCTTTCTGCCTGGACAGATAATTTCACTTGTTCTGAGTCATCTTTATTAGTCACCTTTTTAGACAACCCTTTGTTCAGTGCGGCACACATACAGTGCAATACACTCTCTGGACAGGTGTAAGGCATGCACACACACACACACACACACATTCACTATCTCGCTCACACCTGGTCACAATGTTAGAGACATACAGAAAATGGATTGAAAACTGAGACATTCTTGAGGGTTTACTGAAATGAAAGAAACGAGGCTGATGTCCAGCATGCTGAATTCCTGCCCCTCTTGTATTCTAGTCTCCATTGAACCTAAACACTTTTTGGACAGACAAACCCATGCAGACACAATGAAAACATGCAAACTGCACCCCGAAAAGCCCACAGTCGCTGACAATGCTGTCTATGTAGTACCTGAGAGCATACAGTGAACTTTCCGGGTTGGTTTTAATATCTGCATTTGGAGTTTAATAGACTGTTTGGGGTAAATGTTTCTCTGACATTTTAATGCCTGTGAGTCATGGCTGAAAACAGCTAAAAAAACACATTAAAAAAAGCTTCAATTTTGGGGACGAAAGGACCCAGCAAAGTCATTTAGTGGCGCACGCCTGGCTGCGTTCTGCTGTTGAGCACGACCCGCAGTCACGCTCTGTGCTCGCACGGTCTGAGCGCCGCGTTGGCTTTGTTTTTGCGACACAAGTCAGAGTGAAACCGTATCCCCGGTTTAATGGACCTTTTAAAATCAAAGCCGCCATATAAGAAATGTGTCACGGCTTTCTCTAGCTGGCGGACCTCGGGCGCTCAGCCTACCTACGCTCGCGGAGTCATGTCTGGTCTCCCGCGGCCGTCACTCCACTCGGAGTGTTTTCGGGGGCGACACGCGTGGAAGAGCGTTTTCGAGTTGTAGTGGCGTGTGTACAGTATGTGCGTCTGTGTGCGTGTTTGTGTGGGAGCCCCGGGTTTGGGAAAGGACGGGGAGAGTCTCAAACTACCCGGGGAAAGTGTTTCAGTGTTTCAGGAGTGGTGTGTGAATTATTGAAAAGCCCTCAAGTTTCTGTTTTTTTTTTTTCTTGGCCGCTGGATCAGTGTTTCTTGCCATACGGCTGCGAGTGAAAGGAAGCTGTAGTCACACTTTAAAGGTGAGAGGAGCTGTGTCCAAACTGCACTGCAGCATTAGCCGGACAGGGAACACCACTCTGCCGCCGGACGCCCCCGCTCGTCTCCAGGTCTCTCTCTCTCTCTCTCTCTCTCTCTCTCTCTCTCTCTCTCTCTCTCTCTCTGAGCGTTTTAGAGGAGATTTGAACTTGAAGATGATGGTTTCTGGCAGATGTGTCTGGGAGAGAAAGATGCCTGATCAGCCACTTTTAATATTCCGGAGGCTCACACTTTCTACTCAGTCACTCACTCACTCACTCACTCACTTCAATTTAACATCAACGTCTGGGTCTGAGAGTGAATAACGAGCAAACTAATGTTAATATGTGCTGCTTTTTATACAGCTTTAAACCATACTGGGGCATTAAACATAACGATATAAATGGTGGCATGGCACAGGCACAAATGGAGCAAAGGATATGAGGTTCTTATTAACACTGTGCCCTGGGATTATAACAGCGTATTATTCTGCTTCTCTAAGAATGAGTAAGTGAATTACAGGAGATGACGCACAAAAAATGGTCCAGATATACCAAGAGTGACACCACCGCTTGATGAGGATGAGGTTTTATTTGTAGGACTCATAATTCTATGTACGATAGCATTTTGGAGGTTAAGTTACTTCTTGTCGGCTTTGTTTCCACTCATGCTGGTCACAATTCATTGTGGATGAAAATCTCTGCACTATTGCAATGTTGGCTTTTTATTCTGTTAGCCACTTTGAACCCTAACAGTCTTGCAGGGCTCTGTAATATACTGTAGGCTTGATTGACTTATCTGTATCTATGAAGTTAACCACAAAGGCTGGCTTTTTATCTGTTTCATATCACTAACCTCTTGAATACAGTCGATGATGATGAAATAAGACTCTGGTCTTATCAAAAAATAAGCTCAATAACAAAAACGTAGCTCACTTTGAAAGTCCCACGCAATCCTTGAGGGCTCCTGTATCCTGCTTGTTCAGTGAATATCCCCTTTTAATTACAACGAACCAGGATCTGAGTCAGGATGAGCCAGATGACAGGATGCAACGTCCCCATAGCTTCGCCCAGACAAGGATGGTCAGCTGTACAGTACGACTGCTCTTTCTCTTTCGTACAGTTGCTATGAAAATGGGAAGAAAAAGGAAAAAGCAGAAGTGATAAGAACTAAGCTATATTACATAGGTGTTCTGGGCACAAGGGTTGCAACCATTATTTATCTGGTCAATTACAAAATTGGAAAAAATGTAAAAAAATGTTGGTCTGCATGAAAACAAAGTCCACAAGTTCCTAATTTTGTCCACACCTCAGCAATATTCAGTTTGATGTCATTAAGGATAAAAGAAACTGGAAAATATAGTTGATACAACAGAAATGTGAGAATCGTTACCCCTTTAAAACATAGACTGACTGATTATTAACATAGTAGTGATCTCCTGTGAGCACGTGATGATTTACTCTTATTCCAAATCACCATGGACCATCATCTACTGCCTCATAGTTTACACTAGCCCCCCCCCTCCCCAGGGCGTGAGCAGGTAGGACTCACTCCCAGTACCCCCCTGCATCACAGCCGCCGGCTCTGTGACTGCGACGTGCGGCTCTGAGGAGCAGCCGGGCTGAGGGTGAGGAGGAGGCCAGGGAGAGGAAGGCTTTGTTGGCAGAGCTGCAAGGCCTCTGGAACAGAAACGCTGTTATCTGCTAACGTAGCTCTACTGCCGCTGGCTGCTGTATCTGTGGTGACTCATCAAAAAACACACACGCACTCAGGCACGCACACACGCATGCACAGACAGTCACACATACTGTAGGGAGACTCTTCCAGACACAACCAGACCCACAAACACAAACGCAAAAATACTGACAGCACACCGGCATTTGTTTTCTCAACACACAGTCGGATCCATGACAGAAACACAAACTGATAAAATCGTCTGAAATAAACAAATACGACTCAAATCTCCACTGTTTTTTTAAGCCTGACCTGAACATCACCTGTAATGGAATTTTATGATAGGATTTTGTACACAACAGAAGATGGAATAGCGGCATGTGCTCCCTTTTTAATGCTGGAAAACAACAAATCACTCAAGTTCATTGTTTTAGCTCAATTTCTGGCTCTTTGACTTTCATGCCTTTAAGTGTGCTTTATTACCTCAGCCTAGGTAGGTACCTCATTATTTTAAATGTGCTACTGACTCTGTAGCAGCCTCCATACTGCCTCATGAATAAATGCACAAGACGTTTATACTCGATTCCCATAGAGATTCAGTACCGTCCCCTGATCACCTGCACGTGCCGATGGTAAGGAGGAAAAGATCAAAGGTCATCACACCCAGATTATTTCCCTTTGGCCTGAGTGGAATACTGAAGAAATATTTGCCAAGATATAGATATATATATATATAAATTCACTGTGAATAAAACATGTTGCACGGCCGAGCTCTCTAAGTAATCCTGCTGATGCCGAGACTTTCAATCGGAGATGAGAAAGCTATTCATAACATCTCACGGTCGGGTTCATTCGCTTCACTGCTCTCCATTCCTGCTTTCACACCCACATATTTTATCTCATCACATGCACTTTGCAGTCTGCATGGCTGGTAAGTGGATAGCACTGTCACCTGGGACCAGCTCCCAGGTCAGTCGACGGACTTTTCTGTGTGGAGTTTACATGTTGTTTCCTTGTTTGCATGGGTTTTCTCTGCAAACTCTGCAAACCTGCATGATTAGGTTGATTGGAGGCTCTTAATTTCCCCTGGGTGTGATATGAGAGTGGATGGGTTGTGTGACCTGTGATGGAGGCCTTGCCCGGGGTCTATCCCCTCCCTTTGGCCTGTTTGCACTGGGATTGGTTCCAGCATTATGGCACAAGTGAATGGGTGGATGGCTATGAGGAAAAACTGGCCCTGCCACAGTTTTCTTACAGTTTATCTCTTTTTCAGTTGGTTTTGGCAGCAAAATATCTTTATATAGGGAAGAAATATTAAGCTGACCTTATGTTCAACCTCTTGTAAAAGACACGCGCAGCAACAGCTCACTTAAGAAAATTAACACCATTTCCATGTGACAGTAAACTAGTAGCCACCAGATGCAATGAACCACAATCCACAAAGGGCTGCATGTAAAACAAGACATACAATGAGTTCACACCATTTAAAATCCCAACCTGAACATTTCCTCCAGCACCTCATCTTCATCTCAAAAATCTCAAAAATCTCAAAAATCATTGAGAAGATCATTGCCAACC
The DNA here is from genome assembly GCA_029224185.1 of Karalla daura. Lineage (NCBI taxonomy): Eukaryota > Metazoa > Chordata > Actinopteri > Chaetodontiformes > Leiognathidae > Karalla > Karalla daura. The sequence goes on from CM055194.1 coordinate 10,598,905, forward strand.
AGCTCTGTGAACACCTCAATAACAATAGTTTATTTGAATCCTTCCAGTCTGGTTTTAGAATAAATCATAGCACTGAGACTGCACTGGTTAAAGTCACTAATGACCTCTTCATGGCGTCTGACCAGGGTCTCATTTCAGTGCTTGTCTTGTTAGATCTCAGTGCTGCTTTTGATACGGTCGACCACCAGATCTTACTAAGGAGACTGGAATATCAACTCGGAATTAGAGGCACTGCTTTAGACTGGTTCCGGTCCTATCTTTCAGACCGATATCAGTTTGTTTGTGTTAACGATAACCAATCGCCACGTACTAAAGTCAGCCACGGGGTTCCGCAAGGATCTGTGCTTGGTCCAGTTCTTTTCTCTGTATATATGCTCCCTCTAGGTGATATCATCAGGAGTCACTAGATTTCCACTGTTATGCTGACGACACTCAATTATATCTATCTATCAAGCCGGGCGAGCTCAACCGTCTACAGCAGCTTCAGTCCTGCCTTGATGATGTGAAGGCCTGGATGACTAATAATTTCCTCCTTCTGAACTCTGAAAAAACAGAGTTGCTGCTCATAGGTCCTAAACACCTACGCGATTCAATATCTGATGCCATAGCATTGCAAGGTAGTTTTGCGACTTCTTCTGCCACCACTGTTAAGAACCTAGGTGTTAGTTTTGATCCAGACCTGTCTTTTAGCTCCCACATAAAATCGATCTCACGGACTGCCTACTTCCACCTCCGCAATATTTCAAAAATAAGACACCTCCTCCCTCTCCATTCAGCAGAACAGCTGGTCCATGCCTTTGTTACCTCCAGGCTGGACTACTGCAACTCTCTACTGGCTGGAAGCTCCAATAGGTCGCTGAGAACTCTGCAGCTCATTCAGAACGCGGCAGCTCGTGTCCTGACTAAAACTAGAAAGAGAGATCACATCTCTCCTGTTCTGGCCTCATTACACTGGCTTCCTGTACCTTTCAGGATCCAGTTCAAAATCCTCCTCCTTGTCTATAAAGGTCTTCATGGTCTGGCACCCTCTTACATCTCAGACCTGATAAAACCCTATTGCCCCACTAGGAGACTTCGTTCTCTGAATGCAGGCCTACTTGTGGTTCCAAGAGTCTCTAAGTCTAGATGGGGAGCCAGAGCCTTCAGCTACCAAGGCCCTCTGTTATGGAACCATCTACCAGTTTCAGTCCGGGAGGCAGACACCCTCTCTACCTTTAAGAGTAGGTTAAAAACCCTCCTTTTTGACAGAGCCTACAGATAAATCCAAGATAAGCTGCTATAGGTTGAGTCTGCTGGGGGTCCCCGGCACATTGAGCTCTATCTTCTCTGCCTTCTCTGTGGGTGTGAATCAGGTTCACGTTCCCTCTAGCTTCTCTCTTTCCTCTTGGCCTCTCCCCGTCTGTTTTCCATCTCCTCCTCTTCCTCCCTCTCCTGCCCCTCTCCTTTATCTTTCAATTTATTTTTATTTTTATTTTTATTTTCATTTTATTTTTATTTTCATTTTTATTTTTTGTTTATATATATATATATATATATATATATATATATATATATATATATATATTTCTTTTTTTTTAATTAATTAATTAATTAATTAATCAATTCTTATTTTAATTTTATTAATATTTCATTTTTTAATTCTTAATTTTCTGTTTATTCTTATTTTACTTTTTCATTTTTCATTTTATTTTTATTATTTTTATTTTCCCTCCGGACTTCCATCAACACTGAGCTGGATCCAGGACCACCTCGACCCGGCTCATCTCACTGCGGTTCCTCCTGCCTGCTACTATGGACTGATTCAATTCAATTCATTGATTTATATCCTGAACTGTTAGCCATCAATAATGTTTTGTTTGTGCCCGCCTGTCCGTCCTGGGTGAGGATCCCCTCCTCTGTCTCTCACCCTGAGGTTTCTCCCCTTTTTTCCCTCTCAGGGTTTTTCTTGGGAGTTGTTCCTCAGCCTTTGCGAGGGTCTAAGGACAGGGGTTTTTTTCACTATGTACACATTGTTGCTCTGCTTGTAAAGTGCTCTGAGATAACAGCTGTTATGATATGGCACTTAAAACAAATAAAAGTTGAAGTTGAAGTTGAAGCATCTATTGACCAACTGCCACATCTACTCATCTATTGCACTACATCGTCTTTCCTGACCCATTTCTGTCAGGGGTAAAGACCAGAGTCACAGTGTGCAACAGGTTAACAGACGACCAGGTGGCTACTGTACATGACAGTAGCGGTTGTGCCTGAGGTTTGTGAAGCTCCCTCCTGGTGTCACACAGTCAGTGGCTTGTTTGCAGTTTGCCGGTGCCGGTGCAGGGCGAGGGGAGGAGATGTGAGCCGTTGTTTGTCCTGGCAGTGTCTCCTCTCCAGCGTGTCTGCCCGGCTGTTAGCGGGATGACACAGTGGATTCAGTTACAGTTCCTGAAGCTGAAGGTCAGAGGTGCAGATTTTTTTTTTCTTTGCACAGCCTGGTGTTGAATTGACCCTCAGCAACACTCTGAAATCCAAACTCACACTTTCATCGTCGGGCTTGGCTTCCCACTGACTGTTGACAGGCAGTATATTTACAGAGCCTGCTCATTTTTGACCTCACTCACATTATGTGGTTTGAAAAGAGGGTTTTAAAATTAGTGCCACATAGTTTATGTCTCATATTCGGTATCATACTTTAAGGGTAACAATTCACATATTCATCAGTAGCTTGTTCCTTTTTAACATGTAATTTAGGATTAAAAAGCTTCTAATTAGCGATACAATGCATTACTGTTGTTTTTGCTCACATTGCTTCCTCTTGTTCCTTTTCTGTAGCTTTCTTTTTGACCGTTAATAGTTAGTACTTCTATGCTATTTATACTCTGCAGAAAGCAAATTATTCACGCTGTAATTAGCAAAAAAAATAATTTTCATAAGAAATTAATAAGAAGAGGTGAAAAAATTGACAAATTGTCTTTTTTCTTCACATTCTTCATGACACTCCAGCTGGATGGTATTGTATCTCTCTCAAACTTTCCAGCAGGGCAGTTTTCTACTTCCTTATTCTATTCTTGTGCCAGTTTGAGGTTATTAACTGTTAATTGGATGTCCCTACTTATATTCAAAACGCTGTGAGTGGATGGTTACTAACGGAAAACTGCTGTGGTAATGGCAGAACATGGTCATATATTACGAGGCATCAATAACTGTAGTAAAAAGCCATTACACTTGATAAAAGTGAGCATGTGCACCTTGATTTAGAGGCTTATTAGTCACAAGTTAGATTTGTAATGAGCTCTAAAGATATACTTCCTTTGGATTAATCATTCTGGCCACTCTGGTAACAAGCTCTGTTACTGTGGTGTTGAAATCCTCAATGAGGAGCATTGCTCCGCAGTGAGGCCTCTGCTCCTCTGCTCCTCTGCTCCTCTGCTCCTCTGCTCCCGAGCAAGGCAGCCCTGCCCTCCTCCTCCTGTCAGCTCCACCATCTGAGGCCGCGCTCCCTCGCTTTATTAACTGTCACCAATAAAATGTCCATGTGAATGTATGCTAATGTAATATTCGTGGTACATTACTCCCTCAAAGATAGAAGCTGGACCATTTCATTTCCTTTTATGAGAGTGCCGTGCTGACCAGCAGAATGGAGGTACAGTAATTACAGCCCCCTACACCCCCACAACCCCACACCCCCACCCCCATTGCCCCGGCTGCCCGCTCTCCCCACACAGCCCGCGCTGCTCCACGGCGCTGCACCGCTGCCAAGTGTGAAAGAGAGGCTGGCATATCGCGGGCCGGCAGAGGAGGAGCTGAGCAGCTATAATGAAACCTCTGCAAACCCTCGTAAAGCAGGGAGACGCAGGGCCAGCCTTGTGCAGCGTTTAACGTGCACTCCCCCCATCACCCCCCTCACCCCCCCGTGCTTGAGTTTTCCGCTGTGAAACTGTCTGAGCCGCACATAAATTAACCAGAAAATCAATCCAGGCTTTCACGTTTCAAGTGCGAGCTAGCCGAGGGCTCGGTGGTCAGAGTGCAGATTCAGATTTGGACGTTTTTGTGGTGTAGCTCCTCATTGAGTCATGAGGGTGATGACACACCGTCCCAGAGTCACCTGGTGAACCACAGGTGGTAGTTTCTTTCTAACATGCTGCGATTAAGGTTTTATCCTTTATCCTGAGTCCAGGTGTCACGATTTAAACATCACTGGATGACGATCACCTGTCCAAATGAGATGTCCATCTGTGTTAATGTTTTGTGACTTAACTGTCACTTTAGTTCTTCCAGTTTTACTGATGGTTGGTTTTTGGTGGGGTGACTCGATGGACTGCCAGTTAGCACTGCTCTCTCACAGCAAGAGGGACCTGGGTCTGTGTAGACTGCATGTTTTGCCCATGTGTGCACAGGTCCTCTTTGGGTTTCATCTCATAGATGCATGTTTAGATTGATTGGAGACTCTCAATTAAGATAGAGGGTGGATGGATGGTCTTTTGATGCACATTGCACTAAACATGGTGCAACAATCAGATATGATCTACTCACAACCCAAGTTGCGATTTCATTTTCTTTGTCTTATTTATCTATATTTCTATTTCTGATGTCATTAACTAACCATGGTGTCACATTAATACCCCCGTCACTTTTCCTTTTTACTTTGCTGACTTGTTCTGTGTTTATGAACAACTACTCTGTGTACTCTATGCGACTCTCCAGGGATAAATAGTTCTTGAACTGAAGTGAATTTGTTCCTTCTTCCCAACATCCTGGGATAGAAAAACCCGGAGGGGTGAGCTCAGGTTATGTCTTTCAGATGCTGCTTTGACATGTTTTCCGATGGTTTGTGATGATAAGAGAAGTTTTGCCCTTGTGGATTTGACTTTGGGCTTCATTATGCTGTTATTTTTAATGTTGATGATATATGAACTGAAGTTGTCTCTGCTGGATAAAAGCATTCAGCAAACCTTTGATACCTGAAAGCGATACCATCACACAGTGCCCTTCTCACATTGTGTTTCTGCTCCCGTTCTTCCTTTTCATCGTGTTGTTATTGTGTGCACCGCAGCCGCTGGTTTTGGATAGCTTTTAACTCTATTCAGTGAAGTCTTTAATGGTTTGAACCACTCGAACCCAAATCAGCACAAAAGTCTCCCAATATAATTTTGTGGCATGATAAAACCAAAATATATAGACCAATATCAGACATTTATAGGCCTTGTTTGGATGAAACCGCTGGCAGCCAGTTCCCTGCTTTACCTTTGGTGTTTGCTGAGCTCTGCTGCGCTTTGCTGCTGTTGTTTAAATTTGGGATGTTTGGGACTGTTTATCCAGGGGAAATGGGCCACGCTCCATATTCTCTTCTGGCCCTGTCTCACTCCACCTTCATACTGCTCCATGCAATCAAATCTGTTGCCTTTTTTGTGCTGAGTTTCACAGTCAGTCCTGTGTTTTTGTCAGTTGTCACTGCCGTAAATGACGTCAACCATGTTTGAGTGAAATGTCCTCGTTCACTGGTTTATTCTTCCCCTGCTGGAGGTTTTGTACCCACTGTGTTTTTTTTTTTTAATGGACTCACCAGAAAACCCTCGCAGACATGGGTGGTTGTGCCACTGATGTGATCTGAGCTGATAGAGCATAAGAAAATGTTAAAATAACCGCTGTGCGTGTTATGATATGTTTGGTGTCTTGTGTGGTGCCCGACCCCACTTTGCGCGCAGCAGCCGATTATTCAGCTCCATAAAACAAAACATACATTCACTTTTCTCTAAGAAATAAGAGTAAAATATGTAGTAGTAACGTAATAGTAATTCACTTTGAGACAAGGCAGTAGATAAGGACATAAATAATGCACACAAAACAAAGTGGTGTTTTATTTTGGATAAACAACTTGTGGCCTGCTTGCTTTCAGTTGCAACCCGATGGAGGCGTCTCGCTTTTCACAGGATTCATAAAACATACTGGAGCAATAAAGGTATTCGAGAATGACACCAGAGAACTGTGTCGGTGTCACTGAGCAGATACGCCAAGAATATTTACAGTCGAAATTAGCAGTCTGTCAAACTGGCCTCAAAACATGCGGACATTTTTCGATTAGCGCAGTTAGCAGCTGTCAACAAGCCGCGGTATTGATACTCTGAAGTACTGTGGTCACAGAAGCAGCTGTATTAGGCACAGGAGTAGTGGTTCGAGCAGCTGCCGACATTGTGAGTGAAAGGGAAGTCAGCCAGGAGATGCACAGCCTCTCTCTCTCCCCGGCCTGGATGTCTGATGATGGGCCCGTATGGGAAGGGAGGAAATTGAATTTGACGTGTGTATAAAAATTACAGATGGGCCGCGAGTAATGAATCTTTCACCCGCCATGTGAGCGTAGGTATTCACCACAACTGGAGTGTGTAGAAGGGCTGAATCAGGAGCTGGCAGGCTGGAGTACAGTAGCCCGGAGAGCTGCATCACAGCATAAAGTACACCGGCTATAAATCTGCCAGCGGCGGAGACGGCACCAGAACGTGGCCCAGATTGGACGTAGGAGAAGACAGAAACCGCGCTCCACCTCTCTGCCGCGCGTATCGATCATGTGCGTCGTTTATAGGGCCGGCAGGATCGTTCCGGGGAGTGGCTCCTCGCATTCATCGCGTTCTTCGCCCCAAATGACCTCCAGCAAAATCAAGTAATTGAACTAAAATGCTCGGTGTCATCAATCTCCTCCGACCGGGCCGTAACTGCTGCGACAGCTTAAGAGGGAAGATGGGATAACGGTCGGTTGAGCCCCCGTAGGTCCCGCAGTACACGAGTCCAGATTTCAAGGTCATACGTAAGTGTTCGGATCTGTGAAGTTAATGGACTTTTCATTGGAGTGTTATTCTATCAAAAACACATAGTGAAACTGTCTTAGACAGATTGTGACCCTGTTGCAGAGTTTATCACGGTGGCAAACATCCAAAAGTCAGATTCATCCTGGTTTCATCTTTTACATTGCACGTATGTGGCTTCGTGGGGACATGTATTGGTGGTTCAATTGACGGTTCAATCAAAAAGGAAACTATCATTTAATTTACTATATTGTATATATTGGCAAAATAGCTAACATGTATTATTACTCCTGGAGTACATTTCACAAATAAAATCGTTCGAATAATGTGTACTCTTCATTGCTCAAGTACAACTAAAAAGCATATTACTTTACTTTTTTGACTTACTCAGCTAAAATGAGTACAAAGACTCTGCATAATAAGTTTTATCCCATCAGATGCCAGCAAAATGTTTCAGACAGAAGGGGCAACAAAAGATACAAGGAAGCTCTGACTTGTTATTGTCTGAATTTGTATTCAATTTGTGCAGACAGCACGTTTTTACTTTGGCTTCGTTGAATGAAACAGAACGATCTATTCCCGGCCGAGGATGCAGGACCGGTCCAAAAGACATCATCAGATCCTCATTCATCTATTCATTTTGAATCTTGAAAGGTGGGCACATCTGAACCCAGACAGAACATGACTTAAACCAATGTCCCACTACGTGAACACCAGACTAGGACAGGGACAGATACTCCATTAAGCCATTCGAGTTCCACTGTAAAGATTTTTAAGTTAAGTTATTGACACGTTCGATGTCATTACCTGGATGGGTTAGGGTTAGAGAGAACACAAAATCCACACCGTGCTTCTCCAGTGTCACTTCTGCACCATGGACAGCGCCTGCTCTCTTAAAGTAGAGCAGCATCACGGCAAACAAAGGAAGCTTGGCTGCAAAGTGACTTTCCCCCCTCAAACGTACTGTACATTTCCCTGGGTTTACAGTCAGAGCTGCAGCCAGCAAACATGACTGAGCGATAGCCAGCTTCCACTGGGAAAAGTTTCCAAGTGCAGGTTTCACAGATTTGATTCATTTGTTTTCTCTTGACATTTTACCCATCGTTCCATTTCTGCAGTGAATCTTCTTCATGACAAAGCGATGCCACCGCTTTCTAAACCGACCCCCCCTAAATTGTGTTTACTTCACACCCACGCATGCACACACACCAGCATGTGCGCACACATGCAAACAAACACACACACATACACACAAACAAACACACAGACTCCCACGCTGGGCCGCAACATAGACGCTCGGGAGAGGAAACAGATAGAGGAAAACCTTTGGAATGCCAGATAACAGGATTAGACAAATTACATTTCAACTGTGACCATGAATCCTGTTTGGATGTGCAACTTGTTTTCTCTCCGCTTACAAAACGGCAGGCACAGAGCCATGGAGTCTGGATGACAAAATGGTGGTTTTCTTAAATAACAATGTGCTGAAATTTTTGCATGAATTACTGCCTGGGTAGCTCGGCTTCGAGTCTGAGTTCCTGCTGCTGAAATCCAAAACAAGTTTACGCTTAAACAAGCGTACAGATTCATAGAGTACGCTCTCAAACACTGTCTTGTATTGTGGGGGTTCCATGCAGGGTACAACAGCCCTCAAAGGCCAAAGCAGCCCTGAACTCAGAAAAGCAGGAGAAATGGATTCGAGTGGACTGTCAGTCTTCCTCTTCCTTCGTGCACACTTTTGGGGACAGGAGCCAGATTAACCTTGCCCACAGTTCCCTCTCTGTCACCACTGTCTGACAAGGCCATGGATGAAGGTGTGATTCAAGTACAGCTGATAGCCGACAACTCTCCCCTTCAGCCAGACATCATGGACTCTGATGGACACGTTTTACTGTAATATAGAAGCATAGACTGGCAACCTGTCCAACGTTGCCAGTACATTCCCTGCCTTTGTCCTACTGTGTGCACTGTGACACTGTCAAGTTCCTAAACTGGTAAGATGGATGGATTTTGACAATGATTGTCACATTATTCTCTTGTTTTCTTTTACTGGTTCTTCAAATCATATCCTGAATGAGTCTGATAATAGAGTCCTTGTGCTTAAACCGCGCATTGCAAAGAGGTGGTTAAGAGTATGAGCCGAGATAAAAACTGGAACACATTTCCAAAGGCTAGCAACAACACAGAGGCAAAAGGCAAGTTTGCTGAGGCATGTTTATTCATACACAAGATAATTCAATCCAAGAAGGTATTGCCTTTAAGATGGCTCTGCTGTTTTTTTTCTCTTTCTGCTCATGAAAATGTTATGCAAGAACTGTACCTGAAAGTCCAACTCTAGAAAACCCATCCATCCATTTTCTTAAGTCACTTTAAACTTTGCTGGTGTTGTACTGTAGCAGACTGCTGGACCCAATCCCATGTACCCCACCCTCCCCACACACACACACACACACATATACATATATATATATATATATGATAGTGCTAACCACTGAAAGACCGTGCACTCTCTTAATCTCAAAGTGTATTGAAAATCGAGCACTTTATATATTTGTTGGCATCGAAATCAACACGTATTTGATGGCTGTTTCCTTACTGTAACACTCTGTGTCGTGATGATTCTGACAAGAACAGTTTTATGAATATTCAGTGCAGGTTTTAGCTACAGTATCGCCCTACATACTTGGTTGTGTGGACCCGTGGCACCGAGGAGTTTGGATGGGGTCTGTCGGGTGCTCGTTGCAGTGGAGACTGACAGTGGCTGACTGCTGGTCTGAGCAATTTAAGATCCAAAGAATCAATCTTGTAAAAATCCTCCAGGGCAGTCAAGGTCCTTCAGATGCTCCTGAAGACTGATGGCAGAGACTCCAGAGGGAGCACTCCATCAGAGGGAGGAGAGAGAGGGGAGGGGAGGGAAGGGGAGGGAAGGGGAGGGTAGGGGAGGGTGCTCCAGAGATATTCTCATTACTGCGATTTGCCAAAAACAGCATATGGGCAGCCTATCGTTTCACAGCACAAAAGGTTCTTAAGCTACTAACAAAATCACCTACAGGACATCGACAAAGGAAGGAAAGAAAGGAAGTGGGCGCAGTGGAGTGGCAACAAGCTGACGCAACAGGCGGATAAAAGCCGCCACATATCAAAGAGCAGAGACTGCAGGTGTTGTTGCTTTAAACATCTGCAGTGCATTGTATCATCCCACCGGCCTGGTCTGACATAATGAGGAGCAGCACACAGTTCACAGTGCGTCATAATGCAATACAGATCATAATGGATGACAGTGAAGTATGTGGTGTTCACACAGAGCACCACATGTAGTGAGTGTGATGCACTGCAGCATCAGCGGCTGTGCCGGGCAGCGAAATGAAGTGTTATACAGTCGCTAGTGTGACAGAGTAATTAGCTCAGAGTTTCATCTGTATTAGGCACTTTTCTTCCGTATAGGACTGATGGACCATTTCATTTTCTGTACACTCTGGCTTCTTGCTCTGATGTGACTTCCATTAGGGGCGGGCGGGTCATCGCTCTCTCTTTTATAAAACCAGATTAACAGCTAGGGACGCTCATTTGTTCACATTTGTGTGTGTGTGTTTCTGCCCTATTTGGGTGGACACCCTCCTAAGAACACAAATGACAACATATCCTATTGCGTCGTATTGCATTGTATTGTATTGTATGGTGTTGTATCATGATGCCTGCAAAAACTGTTCATATTCATGAAGCTGGGTATGGAGCTGCTTATGGGGGGGGCATGACTTTTCTTGTTTTTCCTCCTGCAAAGCTCTAATCGGTCAATCGTATTATTACATAATCATCTATGAGCCTTGTTTTGTCCTCATTTGAGTTACTGAGCCAATAACAGATGTGGGCAATGATGCAGAGAGCTGGAAACAGACATCTGGAAGTTACTGAAAAGAAAACCACTTATGAGACGTTTTTTGGATGCGAATTAGATTTTATTCACGATGGGTCAACATAGCTTGTTATTATGGCACGACAAAGTGAAATGCCTCCATCAGCATGTCCTACAGCTCCAGGGCACACATACATATGAACACAGAGGTGAGTGACAGGTGTCAGCGTAGAGCCCTGAACAGCGATGGCGGCCTAAAAGATTTATTTCCCGCCTCAGGCTCAGGTGTTGCAAATTGGAGCTTTAAGAAAAATAGCTGCTCGTCCAAAACTGACTTCTTGTGAAAATGTGCTGAGTCCAGAACGCAGCGCAGCTCAGACTCACAACGTGACACATGACTGATGGTTTCACCATCCACCTGAGACGCTCCTCGCTTTCATTACGCTCCTCAGTGGAGCCGCAGACCTGCTCTGTTTCTTGTGTTTCTGGCAGCCGTGGCGTGATGCCACAAACAAACGTCTGTCCGAGGTCTATGAGGCAGCGGAGCCTTCGGCTGCCGTCTTTCCCAGTGCATTAGACATATGTGACGCGCTATAAGCTGCGAGAGGCCCGAGGCTTTGTGCATTCTTGAATGAGTCTTTACATAAAGACTTTATCTCTGTCTTACAGCAGTGTCAACTTGTGTTTGTCACGTACACATAAGTGGTGAGTTCAGCGTGAGTGTTGTGCGGTAATTGAAACTCTTGTGCGCCGACTGGAGCTAAACGATGAGAAGATCGAACGTCCACGCCCTGATTTATATGCTAATGTGCGAGTTAATGTTTGCTTGAGTGAATTCTGTATGTTTTTGTGTATGCGTGCGTGTGTATGAGGGAGCCTTATCAGGGCACAGGGCTCCTCAGGCAGTATAGGGGATTGAGGACCACTCTAATCTGGACCCAGTGGTGACTGATCCAGCTCTCTCACTCTCTCTCTCTCTCTCTCGCTCTCTGTCTCTCTGCCCGTGCTCAGCATGGGTGTGTGAGCCTGTGTGTCGATGCAGATATCTCATTCCTCTCTGCAGCCTGTCGAAGCGAAGTGAACTCTAAATGAATCTAACCAACAAGTTTGCCTCAAAGAGCGACACGTTAAAAAAAAGGCAACGCAAACAAATCTGCGTGTGTGTCATCTTGTGTCTGGGTAAAGGATGACGCGATGACAGCGGCGACTCCATTTCCATTTCCTCCATGCAGAGCCAGTCACCGCGCTGGCATTAATTATGAAAAATAGTCTGGTGCTCCGAGTCTGAGATTGCACCGGGGAGAGTTATGATGAATGATGCTGAGAGGAATCTGTCAGCTGCCATCCCGTTTGGTTTCTGCAAATAATTGAAGACTAGTGTACTTTCTGACAGAAACATGGTTTATGAGCTCGGTGCCGGTGTAGCAGGTTGGTATGGCAGAGCGGGAGCGTCGCCTCCTCCGTCTCCTCGCTGGAGAGCGAAGCTGCGCTCCATACAGCTCTGTGTGGCTTTAATGGACCAGGCCATTCAGCTCCTCTCAGCTCTGGCACAGAGCTGCAGATGTTGATGAAGCTGCTGTGAACTTTTGAGTGTTTTTCTCAACAGCTGGTAATGAAGTTGCCAAGAAGACAACGTTACAGTATACTTTATCCTCCTTATTAAGCATTTATTAATCATTATTTAACACATTTGTAGATCATTTGTAAACTGTTAACTCCTAATTACCTCTCATCAGTTAGTCGATGTTTTGTCCATGGTGAAGAAGTCCAGTTATAATAGAGTGCTACTGTCAAACCTAATCATCAACATGTAATATACACAGTGGTTTCTCAACATTTCTTTGAGTAAACTAGGTTGTAATCTAAGTTTTTTTTTACTTTTTGTCTCTGTGTGTTTTCAGTGCTACAAGTGTTTGAAATGTCTGTTGTCAGGTCGTCTGCATTTGTTGTCTACATCTCTGTCCGGGTCTTTTGATTGTTGTTGGTTTTTGCTGTTGCAGCTTTTCATTCATGTAGGTTTGGAGTCAGTTATTATGTCATTAAAGCCGCCTGCCTGTGTCTAGCGCTTGGATCCTTTTGAAACACTAAAAACTTGCAGGATTCTCACCTCTCTCCTTGTCTAATAGACCCGATACTTTTCTGCCAGATTTAGAAGTTTCATAATGAAAAGTGCTATTTAGATAAAGTCTGATTATTGATCGATTGATCAATTGATTGATTGATGTCTCTGGTCTTCGTTCCAGTTGGTGGTTCTGAAGTTTAGTTCATGTGTATTATATATGTCATAAACAGTTCATGTTAATGGGTAAAGCAAACTCCACTTTTCCATTTACTCCAAAGTGTCTCTCCTCTGGCATCGACCACATGGGCTGTCAAAAATCCCTCTGACTCAAGTGAAACACCTGTCCTTTTTATCCCTTTTTTCCTTTCTCTCCCTTTAGCCTGATTAAAAAAGGTTTATTTCAACAAGACATTTCCCTAAGAGGAGCAGTCAATACATCCTGTTCATTTAATGGATCTGGGTCTTTGTGGGTCTTGAGGGAGTCTAGGCTTTACCTGAAGTGATGCTTTTGGCATTAGTATCGGAAGACTACAAGTTTGCAAATGAAAGAGTTGGAGCCAAGGTGAGTAGACGAGTGAATCCAACCCTGTCTCAGCTTGAGTTTGGCTCCTGAATGAATCTATTATTTGGTCGGATGCAACAATGTGGAGTGAGTGTCTGGATGCAGAGGAGGCCAGATCTTGTTAGACTGTTGCCTAATGAGATCTGGACTTCATTTACACTTTCCTCCATGAGCAGCTGACAGACTTCATCCATCACGTCACACGCACAGAAACACCGCTCACATGAAAGCATCGCACACACGTCTATCTGGAAATCGATAGAAACATGAGTGACTGGCTGAGAAATAAGCCCTGTGTGCTCACACAGAGTAGTGTGCCTCCAATCACTCTGCCCTATTCCTTGCTTTTCCTCCCTGTCATTACTTACATCTTTCTTTCACGCAATCATTCTCTCCCTCTCCTCCCTCCTTTTCCACTTTTTCCTCCTACCGTTTCCTCATCCACAGACGCCCCCCCCTCCTCAGCCACCTTTCCCCCCAATCATGGGTGTGACATGTTTTTATCAGCAGTAATAGATTTCACTTCACCTAGACAAGCCTCAGCCAGCAGATTAAAAGCCCTAACCAACAGAGCCCCTCGCCGCTAAATCACTTTTACTGCCATAATGCTGCATGTGTGCACGCGTCTGTATGTCAGCGTGTACACAGAAAGAGGGAAAGAGAGAAAAAGAGGGAGACTGCTCAGTGCTCTGTGTACAGTGGATATCTTTGATGTTTTCACTTTAAATGCTATGACTTTCTGTTTCTTTCCTGCCTGCCCGGCAGCGGTGACCCAGCAGTGATCTGACCTGTTTCACTGATTATTTGCAGCGAAACTGAGAAATAGTCTCAGTCACTCTGAGAGGAACTTAGCATAGGTAATGACAACTACTATGGTTGGTAACCATATAAAAATAAGGAGAGCAACCTGGTGAAACAGCAGGAGAAACCCAAGAAAGAAATGTTGATTTATACAGCTATACAATCCAACCTCTTTGTTGCATTGCAATGTTTTAATGTTATTGTGTTTGTGAAGTGTGTTGGAAGTAGATTGTGTCTTCATGCTGAATTGCTCTCAATGACATCGCATTACACTGCACGCGCAGGTGTTGCCATTATTCAAGGCGCTCTCTCAGTCTATCTAATGCATAAATGTGTATGTGGGCACACTCAGATTTCACCTGCACAGTTTGTAACAGAGCGCACATATATTTATCTTTTCTCATTATTACCCAATACTATGTGTGCGTCTGCGAGATGAATATGTAGCTGATGTCATAGTGCCACCTTGTGGTCAAACATGCATACAACAGCTGCATGTCTCATTCCCGCTCTGTTTCCTCAGAGATGTTCATGCAGTGTGGTTACCCAGCGGTGTGACCTTTGACCTCTGGTTAACTTCTCCTCACCCTCACAGCCTACATACACTTCTGATGTAAGTCTATCTATCTATCTATCTATCTATCTATCTATCTATCTATCTATCTATCTATCTATCTATCTATCTATCTATCTATCTATCTATCTATCTATCTATCTATCTATCTATCTATCTATCTATCTATCTATCTATCTATCTATCTATCTATCTATCTATCTATCTATCTATCTATCTATCTATCTGATAATGTATTCTGTTATTTCTTTCAGGTGTTAAGCAAATTTGCTGAACGTGAGTATAACAACAATTACCCATTCTTTCATCACTTTACACTATGATACTTCTATTTCACTCTTTTAGCTTTTTTTTCTACATGTGATGTGTATGTTTTACAAGATGAGATAAACTCAGTGATTTCATTTTGAAGATGTTTTTCAGACATTTTCAACTCTCGGACTGCTGACTTGTTTAATGTAACAGAGTTTGCCGTATTACCACAGAAATTTTGAGACATCTGGGTTAGCTGTGACCAAGCACCTTTGTGTGACTTCAGTGAACGTTATGTTTACTATAGAGCCCGTTGCTCCCATTAATGATGTCACTTGCTGTGCCCATGTCAGAGTTTGATGGAGAGCTGGTCGGATGACAGCTGGAACTGTTGTCATAACCGGAGGAATACTGGCCACAGTGATACTGCTGTGTATCATAGCTGTGCTCTGCTACTGTAGACTCCAGGTACGCCTCGCTCTGTGTCTGTGTGTCTGCGTGTGATCTGTGCTTAGAGAGAGAGTCATGGCTATCACCTGATTGTCAACAATATTACTTATTTATAATAATCTAAATTATATCATATATTTAGATAAAGATACAATTATACATAAATATTGTAATAATAAAATAGAATATATATCTAAAATAGAATATATATATGTATATATGTATATATATATATATATATATATATATATATATATATATAATAAATAAACTGAAAAATAAACAACTGCCCTGCAGCTACTGTGAAAAAAGAACAGATTTATTTAGTGGAGTATGGATGCAAGAAATGATTATTTTTACAGTTGATTAATCTGTCAATTATTTTCTCAATTAATTGATTAGTTGTTTGGTTGCATAATGATGTGAACATTTTGAAAATTGCTAATGGGTTAGGGTTCGCACAAAAGCCAAGATAAGTTTTTTAAATTACTTTTAATGGTCACTTTTTTCAACTTAATGTCATTGAGGACTTACAAAAACAGAAAACACTCACATATTAATTTGATCTTCATATTTTAATGTCTGGCAGTCCTTCTATTTATTTTTGGGCAGATCATTTTATTAGGTGGTGTTACCAGCCCGTCTATGGAGCAAAGCTGTGGAAGACTTGACTCTTGTTAGACACGTAACAGGCTTTTCCCTGTGTGTGCAGTACTACTGCTGTAAGAAGAATGGGTCTGACAGTGCCTCCATCTCTCAGCAACACTTTGCCTGCAACGCCTGCAGCATCTCCGGCCTGGACGGCTCCATTGTCACCCCACTGTCCATGTCGCCGCCGGAGCTGCCCAGATCCTCCGACCACGGCAAAGCCAGCGGCGGCCAGCGCGGCTACTGCCCCACCTGCTCGCCCTACGACTCGCCTTTCTACATCCGCACCACGGATGAGATGCGAAACGGGGGCGAGCGCATCACCTACATGCCCACGCACTACGAGAACCAGGCGCTGGCGATGCCGTTGCCCGCCGTCCGAGGCTCCCTGCTGAGGGAGACGCAGCGAGGCCGGCCGCCCGACTTCTACACCAACACCCGAGCCATCAGCACGGAGGTGTGACCCCCCCGACCCCCCCTCCCCACCACCACCACCACTACCCCCTTCACCACCTATATAGACACTCCTCACTTACACACACACACACGCACACACACACACACACCAGCACCACCACTAACAAGACCACAGTATTTTTGACACCCGTTGCAGCTTCTAGTTAGAACCACCGGAAGTAAGGGTACATCAGTACATTTACTGATCTAGTAACTGACTGGGGTTTTTGGGCGATGGGGTGGGGTTGGGGTGGAATTATTGAAGCTGAAAGCTGAAAATTGAAGTGTGGGACAAGCTGGGATCCCCACACGTTACAGTATACCCTTAAATCTTATGTTTTTGAGTGATTCTGTTACTGACGGTAGGTAAAACTGTAGCTGTAAAGATTTCCTGTCGCACTGTGTTCCCACATGAAGGGTCTGGGTGTAAACCTGCAGACTGTCTGTTGACTGTTACTGTCTCTTTACTGACTGAGGGCTATTTAAGATGACTGAGATCATTTCTCCCTGGTGACTCCCTACAGGACACTGAAATTCTTATTTGACAAAGTACAGTAGCAAATATGATGCAGTTCTGCCATGAGCAGTAGAGGGAAAACTGAAAGGACAAATCGATATCCCCTCTGCATTTTTGTGGACTTCTGGAAGCCCACATGAGTTTCAGCAAAGATGGCACACAGTGGACGACAGGAGCTTTGTCTATGCAAACTGTCTGCAAACTGCTGCAGCTCTGCAGTTTCTGTCTCAACGTGTCACTGTTGGAGGAATATTACAAGTTTGGTCCTCGCCAAATCGGACACTGCGAGGCTGCAAATGTAGATAGATGAAAAAGCAATGAAAACTGGATCATGGATACAGCAGGTCTAATCTTCTTGGGTTGCCAGCTCCACACTGAACCCCCATTTCCTCCCGCCCCAAGGCTGTGAACAAGTCAGGATGCCTGAGCCCTTGAACGCAACAGCTTGAAGAGGATGAGAGAGCTACACTTCTCTTTTGACAGTGATGCAAAAAGTTTGATTTGTAAATACTAATCAGAAAGCAATGGACACGTCTCTCGGTCCCACTGTGTTCTAGACACGACCTGACTCGTGCTGGGATTTGAACGTGATGTATTTTGATCGAGGGAGTGTGATTTACTAGTTTGTGCTATTTTGTCTACACACTCCTCCTATACTCCTCTACTACTCTCCTGTTAAATCTTTAAAATACAAATAAACATGTTATTTATTTTAATATTTTCTTCACTTTGTGACGAAGCCAGAGTACACATTTATGTAATCGAAAGCCGTTTCACAGTGCCCAGTCTCAACATGACACCTACCCAGCATTGCTTGCCATTCACGATTATATTTCCTGTGAGATTTGTCTTTATATTTCTTTCTACAGCAGGACTCAGTGAGACTGAACAAGCAATGCAAGATACCTCAAGGACTTGCAGGGTGTGTTAGATGATTTCAACAGATGTTTGGAAAGGCCTAGTGCTAAACAATCAAGCAGTAATTAAAAGTGCACATTCTGACCTTTCAGCAGTGTGTACAATTAGAATTAATTAATTAATAGCTATTTCATCGATTTCTCTATTGCTTTTTGATTAAGATTCATGGTTGCCAACTGCTCTGCCATTACACTGTGCAACTGACCTCTTTGAACCAGAATTATGGGTTTTTAGATTAGCTTAAAAGGGCAAATAAATGAAGCAAGGAGAGGCAACATGAAGGTTCATCACTTCTGGCTGACATGTTTGATGTGTGATAGACAACTGGTGAAGTTGGGCCTGAAAAGTGTGGATTTGCTGAGGAGGGTTCATTAAAATAAAACCAGTGTTTTTCCATGTTGTTCATGACCACAGTGAAGATTCATTGTCATTGTTTATTTATTTAGGTATTGTATTAACTATATATTTTACTACTTACTTAACTGGTAATCTTTGAAAAGAAAAGAAAAAAAAGCTTTTTAGAAATGTGGTTAAAACAGATATCTGATGAGTACAGAAACAGTAATATTTGACAGTGTTAACTTTTGACAATTAAAGATTTGTAACTGCTTGAAATGACTCTTTGTGTGATGATTGACATATGACACATGGACTGACCGAGAGAAAAAAAATACCAAGCCTTCCTATGAGACTCATGAGCTCTGCAGGTAGCACGAACTTTGATCTCCAGCTGATGATGGTCATGAGGCCAACAACAGCCACTGACACACTGAATCTCAGTGTCCTCTTTCACAGCTCTCCTAGTTGTAACATTCAGGTTCATAATCGCCAAGCAGAAACTGTTTTTTTGTTGTTGTTGTTGTTTATTTATTTATTTTAATCTCAGGAAGCCCTGGAGAGAGTTATTACTGTAGTTACCACTTCAGATAATTCCGACTCCCTTATACAAAGGGATGACAGACACCAGCCTCTACAGACTCCAAATGCTCAGGATAAGTGTGGTTGTCCAGATAAAGATACTGAACCCCATATTGAATCTGAATGCTGCTTCATCAGGGTGGAATTGTGCGAAGGGTTAAACCTGCTGGTTGAAACACTGGTTGACAGACCATGCAGGGTGGCGTCTGCCACCAGTGTATGAGTGGGTGTGAATGTGTGAATGGGACTTGTATGTGTCTGTAGAAGACTTTGAGTGGCCATGAAGACTAGGAAAGTGTTACTTAAGAATCAGTCCATTTACCACCATAAAAAGAGGGTAGTTTTTTCCGGACTTCTCCTTTTGCATAAAGATACCATCTTGACATAGGTGGCTTCCTTTACTTCTCTTTCTGACTTCTCTTCCTAATATGTGTATAAAGCATTTTCTACAAAGCAGTGTTGTAATCTGTGTTTCAAATAAAGGCATAATGCCACAAAAATGAGGTTGTTCTTTTTTGGAGTGTATTGTGCAGTCTCTGTTTTTGCGTGTTGGTGGGCTTGAAGTGTACTGGGAAGCCATGTTTGTTGAATTAATCAAAGACTAATAAGGATTTAAGAGAAATGTATGAAAAAAGAATAAAACACTGTGAAATAAATATATAAATAACCCTTTTTCTAAAATAATTAACGACCAGGTCAAAATACGGACATGTAAACACATCATGACAATGCTGAGGTTCTGAATTCCTCCAGTAATCCTCGACGGTTACCGCGCATGCGTGAGACTTCGCTCACATTCCAAACCGGAAGACGCATCACTCTCACGTCTCTCCCGAGTGATCGCTCTTCGTAAACAGAGACGATCTTCGCTGAACTCTTGTGACAGCCTGCGAGCAGCCACACAGCGCTCCAAACAAGTAAGTTGACAGCTCTTTAATCAGCACCCCGGTCCTTCTGAGCGTCCTGGGGTGACAGGGGAGCAGTTGTGGTGCCTCTGATCCCTGGCGGTGTCTCCTCCGGAGCTGGGCGGAGTGTCTCTGAGCTGGGCAGCTGCCTGCTAGCGTTAGCCCAGCTTAGCTGAGGCTCGCAGTCCGAGCCTGGCACACACAGGTACTTCCTGGTCAGCCTTCCCTCACCTGTCCTCACAGCCTGTCTGCAGGTGTCAAACCCCTGCTGTGTACCCCCGTGCTGATCAAGACGCTCCATCCCGCGTGCCGTTCGCCTGTGTTTCTCACTCAGCCTCTGTGGGTTTGCATTAGCCAGCTGTGGGGAGAGGATCTGGCCCCTCTCTGCCTGTCAGCTCAGTGTCTGAGTGTGTTGGATCAGACACAGCAACTTCATTTTAAGCCACCAAATGTGTGTCAGGCAGCTGTTTGTAGCCAGGGAGGCTGCCACGGACAGCAATCTGCTGCTGAGTCTGTGACAGACTGGGATGTGCTTCATCCTGGCCTGCTCAGAGAGGACACCAGAACCATTAATGAGCACATACTGACCAACACAAAAACACACAGTAAACACGGATCAAAAACAGAAAACAAACAACAATAACATGGTGTTTTAGCGAGGCTAGGAACATTATGGCTTTGTCCTCAGACACGGACAACTATCACAGAACTCACAACATCATCTTTTCCAACAGAGCCGCTGGGTAACTTTTTGGAAATTAGGTATTCACACAACTTTGGTGTTTTATTTAGATCTTACTCAGATTTGTCTGTTTGTCATCCAAATGCTGTGGTATCACATCATCTCTTCCACCGTTCATACATTAATCTTGGCCATTTTGTACCTAGTGGTGTTGCATATATCGAACTTCAGTCAGCATTGTTGACTTGCAGTAGATATTGTCCCATTCAAACAAACTGGACCAAACAGGTGCGTGACAAAGGCAGAGTCTTTTGCTGTGTGGCTTAATGAAGCCAGTTCATTAGAGATGGATTACACTGATTCCCTGATGACACAATCAAGCAGAAAAATAACAGGTTGTGTCCATACGCAACAGTGCGTCTCATTCCTGGTGGTTGTCGTAGGGCAGACTCTGCTGTGAGTTAGCAGATGTATTTGACTATGAAAATAACTACATGCAACTTTGTCATCAAACCTAACCTGCAGCGTTGTGGTGACAAGTGTGATGTGTGTTGACGTGCACAGTGGTTTTGACAACTCACCGAAAGCTGTTCAGTAGTCGTCGCAGATGAGGCTTTGCAAGTCTTGCTTTCATTTTGCTCAGCCATCGGGTCTGTCTGAGGCTACTGGTAACGTGCCCTGTTAGCTGCACTAAAGGGCTTCCAGGAATATAAAACCATTTAGAGAAATTGCCTCCAGCCCGCGCCTCACCGGCCGATAGCATGGTCACAGATTACCAGCAATTAGCCTAGTTTCAGTCAAGTCATCCAGTCAGACCAATGTAATGTCTGGTCCTAAACCATTAGACCTAGAGATAGAGCTATACATAGATGGATAGACAGATAGATCGATGGATAGATAGAGCTAGACATAGATAGATAGATAGATAGATAGGTAGATAGATAGATAGATAGATAGATAGATAGATAGATAGATAGAACTTGGGGTAAAATAGTGGATGGATGGTGTAACAGGCTCAGTTACCCCATTCATCCACT
This sequence comes from Karalla daura, assembly GCA_029224185.1. Classification (NCBI taxonomy): domain Eukaryota; kingdom Metazoa; phylum Chordata; class Actinopteri; order Chaetodontiformes; family Leiognathidae; genus Karalla; species Karalla daura. Next base: position 10,620,316 of record CM055194.1, read on the forward strand.
ATTTTACCCCATTTGTACCCAGTTGTGTACACAGGCTCTCCAAGAGCCTATCTCTGGCTGAGGAGAACACCCACCATTCACCCTCAAACCAAGGCCCAATTAAGAGACCACAATCAACCTAAACACGTAATGGTTTTGGACTGTGGGAGGAAGCCAAGTAACAATAGAGAAACCCACATTCATACAGGGAGAGCCGGTGACAGCCCTAAGTACAGAGCCATTTGTGTTAGAGAGATGGTAACAATCAGCCTAATCCCCGGTGTTGTTGTTGTTGCTGGTACTTAATGAACAGGTTCTCCGTGCTGCGGTGACTGGTTTGTTTGGTGTCCCGTGATCAGTCAGCAAACGAGCAAACGATCTGAGGGCGGCCCTGGACGTGTTGGCCACGTGTAGGTCAGAGAAGCGTCCCCGCCCGTGAACTTTACTGCTCTACCTCTCACTCCTATGACAGAAATGACTGCCTTCACATGTGTCTCGTGACACGGCCGTGATTGCAGCGAGGGAGCGTGCACACACACGCCCCGGGAGACGTAATGCGTCTGGTTAGCCTGGTGCCTGGCGGGCGCAGCCCGGGCCTGTCTCACACTTTCCACCCGGACGGTGGTTTGTTTGGGCAGCGAGGAGAAGGGATCGCCCTGGTGGACGGCCGGGTACAAACTAGCAGCCGTGTGTGCGGCTGGGGTCGGGGCCAGGGAGGAAGGGTGAGGATGGTCCAGCTGCTCGAGGGAGTTCAGTGTGAGAGTGGGTTAAGTGCTGTTATTCAGATGTAATAACCAGGTCTGTGATGGGCGCCTGGCAGCAGGCGTGCCGGTGAAAACAGCCTTTAACCGATGATTTACTGAGAAAGTCACATCGCATCTACCATTGTGTTTTTGTTTTTATTACATTTTATGAACCTTGCTTCGATGTTATGACGCGCAATCGACAGAAAGCATCGCTACCTGTTGACACGCTCTAGCTGTCGGGGTGTGAGGGAGAGGGGATTATGGGATGTTCTGTGTTTGCAGAGGCAACATGGGGTAATTCTAGATAATAAGCACTTCAGCAGGGCCCGAGGTGTGTTAACAAGTGTTAACAAAGGAGCACAAACTTTGAGAGATTCAGCGTGAGCCGTTCTCCAGCGCGGCCCCTCTCCGGGCTCCTACTCGCTGCGGCTGCTCCTCTAACTGAATTAGTGGGAGCGTTTGCTCCCCTGCTCCATGCTGTGCCGCGTAATTGAATAAGTGTGATTGGAGCACATGACCCCGGTGCACTCCTCATCTGAGACTCTGTGTGCGTACAGGCGGGTATGGATATAATTTGCCAGGGCAAAGAGTGCATGAATGCCTTTTGTGTGCATGTAATGATGTCACCGTGTGTGAATGAATGCCCCCTTCATCGATATGGCCCTGGCCGAGTGTGTGTGCGTGTGTGCGTGTGTTTTTTTTTTTACGTCTTTACACTCCAGTAAGAAGACATCGTATGTGCTGCATGCCTGAGCCCCCAGCAGTTTACGAGCTGCTTGTTTTGCACAGACATGCTCATAATCTCTCTGATGGTAAATCGGGGAACGGGAATCCTCACCATCTCACAAATTAATAGCAGTATGAACCAATCAGAGTCAACAATTTTGCAGATGAAAATAAATGCAGCTTATGATGGAAGCAAATGTCCCGAAAGTATAAAACAGTAGACTTTATGTATCATTTGCACATACAGTTAGCCTCAGAAGTATTTGGACAGACACACAATTTTCATGAGTTGGGCTCTACATGCCACCACACTGGATTTGAAATGAAACATCTTGAACAGAATTGAAGTGCAGACTGTAATGTTTAATTCAAGGGATTGAACAAAAGTATCTGATTGGAAATGTAGGAATTGTACACATTTTTCTACAAACACTCCACATTTTAGGGGCTCGAAAGTAATTGGACAAATAAGCATAATCTAAACAAAAAAGTGTTTTTTGATATTTTGTTGCGTATCCTTTGGAAGCAATCACTACCTGAAGTCTGGAACCCATGGACATGACCAAACGCTGGGTTTCCTCTGCCTTGATGCATTGCCAGGCCTTTACAGCAGCAGCCTTCAGTTCATGCTTGTTTTTGGGTCTTTCCGCCTTAAGTCTTGTCTTAAGCAAGTGAAATGCATGCTCAATTGGGTTGAGATCTGGAGACTGACTTGGCCATTGCAGGATATTCCACCTCTTTGCCTTCATGAACTCCTGGGTTGCTTTTGAGGTATGTTTTGGGTCATTGTCCATCTGCACTGTGAAGCGCCGTCCAGTCAACTTTGCAGCATTTGGCTGAATCTGGGCAGAAAGTATAGCCCTGTACACTTCAGAATTCATCCGGCTACTTTTGTCTGTTGTTGCATCATCAATAAACACAAGAGTCCCAGTGCCCTTAAAAGCCATGCATGCCCATGCCATCACACTGCCTCCACCATGTTTTACAGAGGATGTGGTGTGGTTTGGATCATGTGCTGTTCCCTTTCTTCTCCAAACTTTCTTCTCCCCATCATTCTGGTACAGGTTTATCTTCGTCTCATCAGTCCAAAGAACACTTTTCCAGAACTGGGCTGGCTTGTTGAGGTGTTTTTTGGCGAAGTCAAGTCTGGCCTGTCTATTTTTGGCAGTGATCAATGGTTTGCACCTTGTGGTGAACCCTTTGTATTTACTCTCATGGAGTCTTCTCCTAATTGTAGACTTTGAGACACATACACCTACTTCCTGGAGAGTATTTTTCACTTCTGTAGATGTTGTGAATGGGTTTTTCTTCACCATGGACAGTATTTGGCGATCATCCACCACTGTTGTCTTCCGTGGACGTCCAGGCCTTTTTGAGTTTCCAAGCTCACCAGTGCACTCTTTCTTTCTTAGAATGTACCAAACTGTGGATTTGGCTATTCCAAGTATTTCTGCAATCTCTCTGATGGTTTTTTTCTTTTTTTTCTGCCTCAGAATGTTCTCCTTCACCTCCATTGAGAGCTCCTTTGACCGCATGTTGTGTGGTCACAGCAAGAGCTTCCAAATGCAAAACCATACACCTGGAATCAGCCCCAGCCCTTATCACTACTTAATTGATGATAGGTTAACAAGACACACGCCTTCTGAGTCAATTTCAGCCTTCTGAGTCAATTGTCCAATTACTTTTGGTCCCTTGAAAAAGAGGTATAAAGAGTGTAAAGAGCTATAATTCCTAAACCCTTTCTCCAATTTGGATGTGGAAACCCTCAAATTGAAGCTGAGAGTATGCACTTTAAGCCCATATTAATTATATAATTGTATTTTTGGAGTATGTCTTTGTAAACAGTTAAAATGACAAAGTTTGTGTGTCTGTCCAAATATTTCTGAGGCTAACTGTATTTGTCTCTATGGCAGCTTTATGTATATGAAGCAGTGTTTGTCTTCAATGTAGTCCAGGTTGTGAGGATACCATCAGGATGTAACATGTAAAAACAATGGGCTGATCCAGCTCAGAGGACAGACTTAAACACCAATCTGGTGCCGTGATATATGCACTGTTGAGAAGAGTTTAAAAAAAGTTTTGTTTTTTGTTTAAAGTGAAAAAGCATAACAAGTAAGACCAGGGCTATTTTTGTGGCATCATATAAAAGATGCCAGTAGTGATTATCATTTAGAAACGGTGAGTCGAGCTTTGTCATTTAAGCAGTGTGGCTGCAGCCCTCCCACTGTGGCTTCACCCAGAACCACATGTGACTCAGGGAAAAGTCGCTTCAAACATCCCCTTATTCACACGCACTTTAAGTCCATTATAGAGGTCGCTCGACACACACTATCCCGGGCTCCTTACTCACTGCTGGCAGCTCCCAGGCGCTCCAGACTGGGGGGGTGGACCGGTCTGAACTGAGGAGTACTCCAGGAGGGCTGATCCTCAGCCCCGGGCCTCATGCTGCTCCACGTGTGGCTCAGTCTGTGTGTGCGTGCTGTTGGACTGTTCCTCGACAGAGTGCTTTACGGACGTCCATCCGGAGCACCTTGGAACCTAAAGTGTCCAGAGATCTGCCTCGGAGGCTTGGGCCTGTCACACACATACACACTCAGGACGATGTGGGAGACGCCAATCACACTCTAAGCACTGGGTATCAGTTTTGGGAATTGCAAGACAGCCATTAAGTCCAAAGTTGAGAGGATCTGGAGTCTAATGCCCAAAAGACCCAACTGGTTGTTGGGTCCATTGTCAGAAGCACATGTTCCCTACCCCTCTTACTGTTATTCTGACCCAATACAGCTTGTATGATTAGTTTAATGTGCCTCCCTCACGTATAGATAAGCATCTTCACCATTTTGATAATTCTGTAATTGAGTGATTTTCACAGATGAGATTACCTCTGCTACAGGGATATCTGAGCCTCTCTGTGACGTACCAGCTATAACGCAGTTTGCTGTGCTGTGCATGCAGACGGCCTTCCCAGGGCGCGTGGCGGACACGAGAGGGACAAGGGGGGCAGCTTCACTTCTGGTCTCCCCAAGCCGTCTGTGAGCAAAGCGGCCAGCCATGGATGACAGCTCCTCTCTGGGAAAAGTCAGCAGCTCCACAGAGTCCGTGGCCACTGTCACCAGCGAGGAGTTTGTCCTGGTCCAGTCCAGCGCTGCCGGGTCACCGCAGGGCTCCGGGGGCAAGCCGCGACTCAAGGTCAGTACCGGGGAGCCAAGTCATGCTGGACGCATGCGGTAGCAAGTCCCCCGGCCTCGGTGGTCTTTCCTGTTCACTCAGCAAACGTGTGTCTGGCTACCAGCAGAGCCCGCATGGCTGATTAGATCGCGGTGATTACAAGCCCAGAAAGAAGCACGTTGACAGAAAATGGAAAGGAGCTGATCGACGTTTGAGCACTGCCAGGAAGGCCCGGTCCGCCCTTATCTGCTGCTCCGTGTCCCTATCTGCACCCCCCATCACTTAATCTCTCCTTGTTTCTCCTTGCCCTCACTCCCCGATATCCGACCAGTCTTGACTCTCTCTCTCTCTCTCTCTCTCTCTCACTCTCTCACTCTCTCACTCTCTCACTCTCTCACTCTCTCTCTCTCACTCTCTCTCTCACTCTCTCGCTCTCTGTCTCAGATGTCCTGGAATGGGAGTGAGCAGCTGGAGAAAGCGATGGAGGAGGTGCTGGACGACGAGGAGGACGACAGCGAGGTGAAGGTGGAGAAGAGCAGCGTGGAAAAGATGGAGAAGCACAGCGAGCCGCCGAGCAAAGCCCCGGAGGCCCGACCTGCAGGTGTGGACGCCGGACGTCTCTGATTCCTTCAGACAGATGCACAGTAATCAGCTGGTCGGCCTTTCCCTCGACTCCACTGTGCATCAAAACCAAAACGAATTCATTCTCATTCGGTCCTCTCAGTTGACATTTTCCTGGTATTTAACCAGTTGAAGTTCATACTCTATAGAGAGCTTAGACCAGTGTCTTACATTGACATTTAGCTGTTAAGCTGATACTTTTATCGAAAGGATAAAACAGTGGATGAAAGGTATTCGAGCGACATTATAAAAGAGACCACAGATACGAGCTCCTACCCCGATGAATTGACAAAAAGAACATTTGATTGATCAGTTCATGCAAATCTGAAGGCTCAGACTATAATAGAAGGCTGTTGTATCCATCGGTGCAGCGTGTTTTTTTGCAAGCCAAAGCTGCTATCTGAACTGCGACGTGACTGTGACTGCTCTGCATATCAGCCAGTGGAGTCCAGTGAGCCGAGCTAGCACAGGCCGCAGACGCCGGCTGATACGGTTCGGCTCGGTGCCAGGCGCCAGGTGCACGCCGTAAGCAGGACCGGGGTCACTACTCAGAGGTTAGAGGTTTCGCTGCTAGTGGAGTCTCACTTCCTGTTCAGTCCTCACTCCTGGTTTTCAAGTCAGAGACTATCCAGCTCCCCAAAAAACTGTGCAAACATTGAATCTGCTGTCCCTGGGCGTCAGGTCTCCAAACACTGCACACGGTCAGCTGCCAGGCCCAGGATCCGAGAGAATAAAGTCCATTGACCCTTTCTGTTTGCGTTATGGGATGAACTCTGCAGGGGGACGTGTGCATGTGTGTGTGAGAGACCCTTGCGCACCTCTGATGCAGCCCCTCACATTCAGGTGAAATGAAACGAGTTATGATACCTTGTTTCAAAAGGGAAGGAAGCTCTTCTTCCCCTCTCTGAGGCTTCAGTTTTGTAGCACAAATCATCGAAAGAAGTCAACCTGTGTCAAATCCTCCTCAGTCATTTTGAAACTCCACGTGCATGTAAAAAACAGAAACATTGTCACTTTGCTCTCCTGACTGCAGATTCACTATAAAACTTCAAATGTTGTTTTTTGGGACTTTGAAAATGCTTCATTTCACATGTGCCTTGGTCAGTCATCAAATGAGTTAATAAAACAAAAAAAAAAACAAAGTCATTAAGTTTCACCGTAACACATTGTTGTATTGAATGAGCTGCTGTTGTGTTTTGTGGCCCGGTACTGTCGAGTGGCCTTGAGAGGAAATGGTCCGCATAGTATGAAATAAAAGCCAGTCAGCAGTGGAAGTCCAGCTGCCGCTCTCATTGTTCTGCTTCCTGTTTGCAGAGCGTGAACGTAGAAGGTCAGAGTTCACTGCAGAGAAGAGCGACCCTCACTTCCTGTGTCGCTCCTCACCTCTTGTGCAGCTCAACTTGTTCCTCTCTCCTCTGTTTCTACGATTTCTTTCCCCACAAAACCCCCCCCAACCTTTTCCACGTGTGTTTGCAGAGACTTGTCCGGTGCCAGCCAGTCCCCCGGTGCTGGAGGAGGACAGCGTCCAGTTCAACAAGCTGTCCTACTTGGGATGCACGTGGGTCAAGGCCCCTCGCAACGAGGCCGAGGCGCAGCGGGCCATGGCCACCCTGCGGGCCGAGAGCGCCATCCCCATCCCCATCGTCCTGCACGTCCCCTGTGGGACGGACGGCTCCGTCAGGTGGGCCACGCCTCGCCGCAGAGGCGACGTAGATTCAGGCCGTCGCATCCGAGCTGAAAGTGTACCCACACTTTTCCTGAAAATATATGTCCCCTCCATGCTTTGTAGATGTATCGTCTTCTGCAGTTATACCTCACATTTTGTGTATTTAGCTAGAGTGCTCCTCTCCTGTTGTCCTGCCCAAGTCTGATTTAACATATGTGCAGTTTATATCAATGAAATAATGTCTAACATGTTAAGAAATGATGACAAACGTACTGCTTATGCATATGCATTCCTTCTAATTGTCTGCATTTACTCATAGGGTAGACAGTTTTTTTCAACACTTTCAAGACCATTTTACCTTTTCACTCAATTTCCATGTGTTTTACATGACTAGAATATTCAGCACTGGTTTTCTAAGATTTCCCATCTAATGGATTCAGGTCATATAATTGGTATGGAAACCAGTAATGACTGCTTAGTGGCACATTAAAAGGAATACAGCCTGACCCCTGCTTAAGCAGTTTCACACTAAAGAGCATCAGAGGAGAGATTATTCACTCGAACTCTGCCCCTGTTGCCTGTAAATAGACAGAAACAGTTCATCCCCCTGTGTCATGAAATCGAAAGATGAACTGACGAAATGGACCAGAGGAAATGAGACGTTTCTGTACTTTTCGGTGGCCATGCTACAACCGTGCTCTGCCATCGACAGCGCCGCGGGTGTTCTGTGCGGCGGCCGATTCGAGCGCGATCGACCGTGTGGTGTGATGTCATTTATTCAGGAAGACTGTGAGCCGACGGCTTAACCTGAGCCCAGAGTAACGGAGAGCAGGCTCCACCGCTCTATCGCCACAGCAGAAGGTTACGTCAACATGTTTAACCCATCTGTCATTTAGTCAACAAACACACTTTGAACACACCTGGTCAGGTGGCCTGGCCCAGTTGCTCGGCAGTTGGGCTGAGCTGACCTTTGAGCAGGATCTCCAGTGAAAACCGTAATAACTGACGAACCGCTATTGCGCAAAATCGGGCGTTTTAAAACGAGAATATTTAAAGATTCGGATCGAGATGTGAAATGAAGTGCTTCCCTTTGTGCAGGGTGGTGGACCAGGCCACGGGCACCGAGATCGCCTCCTTTCCCATCTACAAGGTGTTGTTCTGTGCCCGGGGACAAGAGGGCTCGCTGGAGAGCGACTGCTTCTCCTTCACCGAGAGCTACCGGAGCTCTGAGGACTTCCAGATCCACGTCTTCTCCTGCCACATCAAGGAGGCCGTGAGCCAATGACACATTGATGATTGATATCGATAATGATGTGGAGGGAGACGTCAGAGAGAGAATGCAGAGTCAACTTTAGGATGTTACACGGAGCAACCAGCTGGGGGCACTGTTGTGTCAGTTGGGTTTTCCTCCTGCTCCACAGTTAATTCTACACTCGATTAGTTGAAGTTTCACTCAGTTTATTTTCCTTTTCTGTTCTATTCTTGTTTGTGTTTGCCGAGCCCATTCAGCGGTTTCCTTTTGCAGCATACTCTGTTCTTGTTTTCTGCTGTTCTCTCTCTCTGTCTTTTCTTTGTGACACCTCTGTTCTCCCTTGTCCTCTCCCATCCAGGTCAGTCGTATCCTGTACAGTTTCTCCACGGCCTTCCGCCGGTCCTCTCGTCCGGCAGACATCAGGGACTCGGCGCTGTCCAGCCCTCCCGACAGCGACCTGTACACCTTCACCGTCACGCTGGAGATCAAAGAGGAGGACGGCAAAGGCAACTACAGGTGATTTGTCCCTGCGCACACATATCCAGATGCACAGGCACGAAAGGAGCTGTTCCCACAGCACAGCAAACGCAGCATATACTGCACTTAGGACACTTGAGGTAACACAGGTCTTATGTTATCCTCTTAAGTGGGTCCAAGGCAGTCATGCTCCACCTATTGTCAATTTTTAGCTCTGAATCAGAGTTGATTCAGAATGGGAACGTGTTTGGTTCATGTGGATTCCTGATCTGATCAGTACAAAGGGATAATTATGTCAGGTTTTTACCACGTGATTGTTAGTCATATGAAGGCTATCGAGGCTGTGCAAAGTACAGCTGTTCAGGTGAGTTATGTAGGGTGAGACGACTATTAACTATTAACTTGAAATAATGCAGAAATCAGCAGAAATCTGACACTCTGTGGTGGGAGACAGTGGTTAATGTTAATGTCTGTGTATGGTTAAAGCGTTTGAGTGACTAGACAGGGAAAAAGGATCCAGCTATGTTCAGTACTGTATAAAATCTGTCAAAGATAACTTAGAAATTACAACTAAAACGTGTCTGCGGCCATCAAACACAATAAAATATGTGATTTGGCAACTTCACAAAGAAAAGTTCAGTTGTCTGCCTTTTGATGCCCAGTCTTTTAGTTTTGCCCGATAAATATTATGATATTTTCTTCATAAATTAAGCTCCTCTCCTCTCCTCTCCTCTCCTCTCCTCTCCTCTCCTCTCCTCTCCTCTCCTCTCCTCTCCTCTCCTCTCCTCTCCTCTCCTCTCCTCTCCTCTCCTCTCCTCTCCTCTCCTCTCCTCTCCTCTCCTCTCCTCTCCTCTCCTCTCCTCTCCTCTCCTCTCCTCTCCTCTCCTCTCCACAGTCCGGTTCCTAAGGACAGAGATAAGTTCTACTTCAAGCTCCGGCAGAGCGTCCAGAAGAAGGTGGTGGTCTCGGTTCAACAGATGTGCAACAAGGAGCTGGGCATCGAGAGGTACGGTCACTGCAGCTGTGTGACCATGCACTGCGTAGTTGAAACCAGGTTTCAGAGGCAATGTTAACTTATTGGACACATTTCATATAGTTATCATCATCCAACACCTAGATCAGAGATCTTTCGTTTCCGTAGTTGACCCATAGCTTTCTTTGCCAGTTTTTTTTTCTTTCCCTCTGATTGTGTGGACCCCCTGTACGCTCCACGTGAAGGAGGCTCGTTGTTTCGGCTGCTTTGATGCAGCAGTTTGGACGACAGCTGCCTCACCGCGGCAAACGAGCAGAACTATAGGAGGCAACGACGTGGAGCTGGAAAACGCTATAAACGCGGCGGGTGCGATCCATGCCTTGTCCTAAACCTCATTACGGTAAACGACACGGAGGCGGGCGTCCTGGTGAAAGCGGCAGACTGAGATCGCTCGAGCACGGCCCGCGCTGCTCCGAGCGCCGCAGAGAGGAGGCTGCGAAAGAGTGAAAACGATGGAGAGAGAGAGAGAGGGGGCATGTGCCTCGACCACTTTTTGACTCTCGCGATGCATACACTCTGGCAGCGCCGAACAACTGGGTCATCTTTATCACCCCCGCCTCCTCGCCTCTGCCCCCTCCTCCTCACCTCCTCCCCCTCCTCCTCCTCCTCTTTTCTCTCCCCTTTCACTCCCTCACCTCCCACCGCTATCGCAGGGAGACAGACACCTGCCCCCTGCTTCATTTTCAGTGTCGGTGGAAACCCCTTTTGTGTGCAGAACGGATCCTTTCTGAGGCGCCTGACGCCGTTAATGTTCATGGAGCCTCGTTAAAGAGCCTCGGCCTCGGCGGCCTCGTCTTCATACCATACGCTCTCTACATCAGGAGCCGCGTATCGTGCCAGGCGCTGGACCTGGGAGCCTGAGTTTAGCTGCACGAACTTTCCGGCTCGGTCTGAGTTTGTGCCGGTCTGACTGGAGACGAGGCCGGACAGGTTCCCAGTCCGACCACTTGATGGCACCAGTGTCTTAAAGCTGACCTCACAGTGGGTGACCGCACACCGGACTGGGGCGACTGACAGGAAGCTGCAGCGACCACGCTGCTCAGTGCAGGTCACAGAGTTTTACCGCTTAATATCTTTAGTAAAGATCAGATTTTTACATGTACCTCCAAACTGGCTCTTGTTCTCTCTGTGTCAGTTCAATGCGCCCAGTAGAGCAGTTTTCCATATTCCACTTTTTTTTTCCCCTCTATCCAATGAGTGCGAGTCAAGCTGCCGGTGGACGCAGACTACAACGAGTGATTATTGATGTGTTATTTCACCCCCTGCGTCGTCCCTGTAGGTGTTTCGGGATGCTGCTGAGCCCCGGACAGAAAGTCTGCAACAGTGACATGCATCTCCTGGACATGGTGAGCAGAGCCCGGCGTCCAACCATTCACGTGTCCATTAAAGAACTGCCGTATCAGGAGCCGACAGATACGGCGACGGCCCGTATTCTCAGCTACATAGCATTATTTCTTTGATGTTATTTGATCTAATTTCCATGATAGTTCTGTTTTGTCAGCAGTGGAGACTTCCTGTCTGTCACGCACCAGCTTTAACATGTCATACGCACACAGGAGTCGATGGGGAAGAGCTCCGATGGCAAAGCCTACGTGATCACAGGGACGTGGAATCCCAACATGCCGGCCTTTCAGCTGCTCAACGAAGACACTCCGAAAGGTGAGCGCAGCGGGTCGCCCCACCATCTGGTCCGCCAGACGGCTCCGGAGTTTCATTGAGACAGAGCAGCTGAAGGAAGGAACCACTTCCGGGTTTAAACTGCGTTCACGAAGATGTTGTGAAACGCTCCGATCCCGACTCAGACTCAGATCCTCTGCCCTACCGCTCGTTCGCACGGACACGGAGCGGCCAGTATTTCCATACGTTGTCGTCACAGATGGGGACGTGGGTCTGCGCACACTCGGGGTCACGCCTGGGCCCTGCACGGTGCTTGCGCTGGAGTTCGGGACGTGATAATTGCCTCCGTCCATTCTCTGGCAGAGCAGTCTCGTACCTGGCCTCGTGACCCCCCCCGGGCTTGTCAAAGGACGCATGAACACATAGCGCCAGGCAGCGAAGCTGTGGACGCCCACTTGTGTGTGTGTGTGTGTGTGTGTGTGTGTGTGAGACGTATTGTATTCTTACGCCATGGACTTTCCAGTCCTGTCTGGTTTGGCTATACTGTGTGTTTTTTTTCTTTTCTTTCCTTTACAGGAAGAGATGATGATACACATTGCGAACACTGACAAAGTGTTCAGGGTGATTGTGCTGGATGGGAAGCATTTAGATGGATTCAGAGCAGCATGTGTGTGTGTGTGTGTGTGTGTGTGTGTGTGTGTGTGTCCAGGCAGAGAGCTTGCCTCACCAAATCCATTACAGCTAACAAATTAGACCACTTGGCAACTTGCTGACATGGAGTCTCTCAGTTTGACTTGAAGGTGGATGGCAGATCTGTCAAAGCGGCCGACCACATGGGAGGCCTGCAGTAAAAAGCCCGACAGCTCGCAGCGCGCACACACGCACACACACACACACACACACACACACACACTGAAGTCAGAGTAGCCAAAACACACAGATAAATTATTCACGGTGTAAAAAAAAAACCAAAAGCCGGCGCTTCAGAAACGGTTTGTTTTGTCTGCTTACTTTTTCTGTCAAATATAATGGTTTTGTTGCGATGCACAACTGATCGGGGATGTTGAAACCAGCTTATGTCCCTTTGGAAACGCGTCGCGTTTTTGTTGACTCGATTCTCGCTGATGAAATAATTTTGTCTCCCAGTCATTTGTGCTTTGGTGATGAAATGGTAAGAAAAGTGAAGATTACACAATTCCTCTGTCCGACTTTGCCTCATTTTTATAAGCGAAACCCTCTCTAAGTGATTTAGATACGTGTCAGGGCTGTAATGAATGAGTACAGTGGTAATCAATTAATCTTTTGATTATTCTGTCTATTGATGGATTAGTTGTCTAGTTTATGAAAAGACACAAAAAGCAATGACATTGTTCGTATCTGTTTCTTCTCTTAAATGGCCTTAAATGCACTTTTTTCTTCACCTTAAGAAGCCAGAGAATATTCCCATTTACCAAGCAGAGATTGAACCAGAGAATTGCTAATAATATCATTACATATAAGATAATTCTTAAGTGTCTAGGCCTCGTCACTCATAGCTGACCATACAGTTCATCAATACAGAGCAGAGGCAATAAGTTGAGTGGTCTTGGTTTGCAGAGCCTCTGATGCGCTCTGAGGATAGACATGATAAACCTTCTCGCCCAAACAAAGGAGAGGATAGGACAGAAGCTGTGATGTGGGGGGGGCATTAATCCACTAGGGGGTGTGGCGTCCCCACAGGATCCCCTGCCTCCTAGCCCAAGGCGGATGGTTCAGATGACGAGCGATGTCACTTTTACATATTTCAGAATTATTCGTTAGACATTGTTATTGTATCACTGTATTCAAAGAATGGAGAATAGTTTTGAAGCAACAGCTCCATCTTCCACATAAAATGATGTGGCCTCTTACTCCCATAGAGCAGAGAAGCTAATGGTTAATGCTGTGAAAGCTGTGCTACCTCTAGAGCTGTGAGTCTGACCTCAAAATGACACGGATAAGAAAAATGTCCACGAAAATGACTAAAGTCAGTTATATTTTTCTCCATAGGTTGAGTCACATTCAGTGAAAAGAAGCGCTTTAACCTTAACATTCTAGCCTGACATTTCTCTGTGCTTCGCTCCAGATAAACAGGTCTACATGACCGTGGCAGCGGACCTCGTCGTCACCGAGGTGGTGGAGCCGGTCCGCTTTCTGATGGAGACTCTGGTGCGGGTGTACCCATCCAACGAACGCTTCTGGTACTTCAGCCGCAAGACCTTCAGCGAGACCTTCTACCTCAGACTCAGACCGGTATCTCCTGCACCTTTTCCAGCTACCCTTATCTGTCTGCAGTTAATCTGATGTCCCGGAAATATACCTTTTGATGCTTTGATATCTTCCTTGGTGATTTTCTTTTAAAAAGTGTGACTGCCCGTGACTGCCTTTAATTTAAAACTCTTGGTATGGAGATGGCACGACATAAACAAAGATAGATAGATGTACAATGCTGTTTAGCTTGGCCTGTTGTCATTACATCTCAGAGGGCTCTACAGCCCAGTCCAGGGTCGCCTCCTTTTTCAGTCCATGCCGTCCACAAAGAGTAGTGAAAGTTGGTGCGAGTGGACACAGGCTGTGTGGAGAGGAGGAGGAGGAGGAGGAGGAGGAGGAGTTGGAGGAGCAGGTCTGAGCCGGCAGCTTGGAGGCATGCTGGTGTGTCAGTGACCAGTCAAACGCCACACCCTGGGGATCTTGGAGGATAGCGCTGAACGATGCTCATGCCTCATCATTGGACTTCCACGTCTCTCGCTCCATCTGCGTCAGTCAGTCTGCCCCTCATTGTGTGAGCCTCGACTCCACCCACGTCCAGACCTCCCTGCAACCCAGCGTGGACTAACCGTTCTGAGCACACGCTCTAAACCCGAGCCCCACGCTGGCCACGCTTGGTTACCGTGTTTGTTTCCCCCAGCGTCCTCCGGCAAACCCCGTTCAGCCTATTCCTGAGTTTCCTCACAACTTGTCTGATTGTGAAGTGCTGGCAGGGACCGAGGAAGGTACGTTCGCGTACCTCCCGCCGGCACGAGGACGCCCAGCCTGAACAATTGCTGCAGGTGCTAAAAAAAAAAGAAACTACAGTTGAGCTGTAAGCTTCCTCTCCCCTGTTTAAAAAGCAGATCTCCTTTAGGAGGCCGCGGGGAGCTGGCGAAGCAGTGGAGTGTGGGGAAGCTTTGGATTGTGGGGAGCTAATAAGAGGCTCTGTCTCATTATTGGCATGTGGGTAATTAACAGCAGCAGTCTGACTCGTCCGCCTGATTGCCTCTCTAGTTATCTCCTCAGCAAATGGAAGAGTGTTGGACTGGTGCTGTGGTTAAGAGCTAATTAAAAGATAATATTGTGCGCAGGTTTTCACGGAAGATGGAAATCAGGGGCCGTACGCACGCATATAAATGTGCGTTCTTATTATCTTATTTGGCAAAAAAAAATGCTATGAATCGGCCAGGGCGCCGTGGAATCCGTATCCGCTGCAGCTTCTCGGGGTGTTTTCTTTGTTTGCGTCAACGGAAAATGTGTTTTGCGTCTCATCTCTTGTTCAGGTCAAAACTATGATAGTAATGCAAGCGGATACAAGTGGCACGAAATCAGGGTGTTGTGAACGGCTAACATTCACCGTTTTTGGGAGAAAATTCTCGAGCTGGGGAAAAAAAAACAAGAGAAATCACGCGTTGACTTCAAAGACCCACTCATCGTTCATGCAATTTCAGTGTTTTGTGAGGCTAACATCTCAGAAGAGAAAGACCTCGAGCAGAGCGCGCCTCTGTCTTTACTCATCAACACCTTATGTAATCACTCTCCCTCTCCCTCTCTCTCTCTCTCTCCCTCCCTCTCTCTCTCTCCCTCTCTCTCTCTCTCTCATTACTTTTACCTTCAATAAATCCACATTAGAAGTCGCTGTGTTTGTACAGTGGCGCAGACTCTGGCCTACATTTCTCTCGCAGTTTTTTCCGGTGTTTGTAAGTCGTTTGCGACCGCAGCTCTGTTGTATTTTCTCCAGAAAACGGCCACGCTCGATCCTCTCTCTCTCCATTTGTGCTCTCATCGCCGGCTCGACTCAGTCATTAGACGCCATGCGAGTGGGCCGATCAATCCGGCCCATTGATCCATTCCACCAGGTGGAAGAGAGAGACAACAGCATTACAGTAATTGAATTGAGGAGAAATTAACATCGGCAGCTCGTGGACCTCAAGGTCAAGTCTGCCTGTATCTTTGTGCATTTCTTTAGTCCATCATGATGGATTTAAGTGTAGGTCACAAAAAACAGTTTTACACTTTATACTTCAAAGACAATTGATTAATTGAATAATTCATTAATGAATGGTATTTATGGTGTATGATACTTGAGATAGTGGAGCAGTTACACTTTCCAAGAAGTGCAGATTATATAGAATCTGACCCACATCCAATCATTTAGAGCCTATTTAATACTTGAGCATTAACTTAAGAAGTTCCAGTTGAGTGATTGATCTTCGCTTTGACAAGTGAGGTTGCAGCCAGCCTCTGTAGCGTCGCTGGCTGCCAGCCGCTGTCTGCTTTAAAATGGGACTCTTGAGATGTGTTTTTGCGGCTGAACCGAGGAGCCGGTGTTCGAGAGCAGACTCTTTGGTCTGACGGACCAGACAGACGCTTGTTCAGCATCAGGTCTGAGGCTGGTCAGGCTCACAGGTGTGTTAGGATGAACTCCGACCTCACCCAGTTCGCTGGTTCACGACTCGAAGAGCAAATAAGTGCCCTCCCACTGCGATTGAGGGGATCGCTGATATGCAAAACTTGAAAAAAAAACCCATGCTGAACATCAGTATCTCGTGTTCAGCTCAAACTAAAGGAGAACATAAAAGGAAGTCAGATAAAGTCTAAAGTCAGATAGCGTTGTATTGATCACTGTGAGAGGTTCTCACGAAAACCATCATCACCACCGCAAGCTGTTTTCTCATGCACTCTGATGGGCTTACTGATTTCCAGTCTGCTTAATATGGTCAAAATGTTTGGCAGGATTAGCCAGATAAGGTTATCATGATGAATAGTTATTCCAATAATGCGTGTACAACTGTCCAAATGAGCCTATCTGTATTTGTTTGTGTGTGTGTGCGTGTGTGAGTGCAGCAGGCCCCCGAGAGGCTGGGCCAGAGCGATGCTGTGTACGAGGTGGTGAGTCTTCAGAGGGAGGCGGAGAGAGGCAACGAAGAACGAGGACGACTGGCCTCGCCCACCGAGGAAGAGGAGCCTGACGACGGTGCGTCACTGTCCTGTTCCACAGGTCACATCCTGTTACCACTGCACAGGCCAACCACAGGCGTTCAGTCACTCAGGTCTCAAAAGAGACACATGGCCTCGAGAGAGGTTTTGATTTTTACAGTCCACGCATCCAGTGTGTTGTTCTGGTTGGCATGAAGATCCCGGCTCAATGAAATCACATATGCAGATATTCATTCTAAAAGAGGAGAGGAGAGGTAATACTGTAGCAGTGATTGTGTGCAACAGCACGTTGTGTGTGTTTGGTGATCACTAGGAAAAGCAGTGGCTTCGGGCTGAACCTCAAGGGTTTTTTTCTTTGCATTTGTGCTATAACACACACACACAAACACACCCACGAGTGTGTGTCTGGTTGGTGTAATTAGTGTTGTGTCCGGGCCAGTCTTGTTGAGGCTTGTTGTATGCCCCACCACAGTGGTTGAGTGTTAAACTAGCATCACACGTCACCTTCCTGGATGTCATGAGCCACCCTGGTCAAACTGACCTAAGCCCCATTGATAATCTACACTGAGCAATGCCGCTTCATTGAAAAAACCCTATGTAGGACTAAAGACTTTATGGATGAGATGTTATGTCGCTTCAGAACAGGGAGCGATTCCCAGGTCAGAGGGTTTGGTAGGTCTTCTCCGGGCAGTCTTGTCTGTAGTTTCGCGTGTCGCCTGTGATGTGAACTTCCTGCAGACGCCTCCGCCGACACCACGTTCCAACTCGGAGCAGCTTTGGGCGAGCAAACCGGTAGCGGAGGGGGGGTATTTTGCCATCAGGAGTGGCAGCGATGCCAGAGGAGGATGGAGGCAAAACAGCAGCCACATTCGAAGTACCAACGCCGTCTGTCAGACTCCAACGATTCCCAAACATTTTAACAGGATGCAAAAAAAACACCCAAAAAACGACATCATTTCATGATGTTGTGACGGCACTGCAGTGCAAGCCTCCCCTCTTCCCTGCATCTTCATCTGACGCTGCGGGCGCTCCGCCGTTGTTCGCGGCCTGCCACTCTCCTCACCTTGAAGCGCTGAACGGTATTAGCAGAGTGGGAGGCAAAAGTCGCCTCTCCTCTGCCGCCGACCGCCCCAAAGTCACGAGCCGGCCGCCAAGGCCGCAGCTGACAGCTTTCAACCGCCACTGTGGGAGCCATTCAGAGGGGTCTCTCTCCTCCTCCTCCTCGCCCCCCCCTCCCCCCCTCCCCCACAGCTGAAAATTGGAGGCGCTCAGGGCCGAGGAGCCGGAGGTCAGCCGCATTGTATGTAGAAGTGAATACACTCCCCGGCGCAAATGCCACCGCTGCGAGCAAACACGCGTTCAATTCACATGGATGTGTTTTTTTTTTTTAGCCCGTTGGAATCTGCACTGTGGAAAATAGGCCTGAAGTGCGCACGTTCTTTTTTTCCTCTTTTTTCTCCTCCGCTTTTCCTTTCACAGCTTGCTTTGTGATTGCAGCTTATTGAGTTTTCTTTGTTACCCATTTTTGTTATACAGAATGCAGACACATATACGTTCATCTGTGTGTGTGTGTGTGTGTGTGTGTGTGTATATATATATAAAATATGTGCTTGATTTTGATTAAAAAGAAATGAAAATGTAAAAACTAGAACACAAAAGGCAAAACATTTGGGTGGCACAAACAGAAACTATCTGGTCACTTTAGCGTGGATGAAACCAATCCACTCGTGGCTTCCACATCAGAGGGATGCCATTTCAGAGTAATCCTACAGTGAATGCATGCCCCCCCCCCCGGATTAAAAGGTAGCAGTAATGTCCCCCGTCTTCGCAGCGTCTTTCGTCACCTGGCGAGTTGGCAGCAACATCGGACTCACGCTCCGCCGCCACGTGGCCCCAGCCAATCTGGGGACAGAGGCAGCCGCTTTGTGCCGGGCCCGATCCATTTGAAAGGGCTCATCAAGCATTTATAAAAGCCCTTACAAGCTCCCGCTGTGGCAGTAAGGATGTATAGGAGCAGCCGAGCAGTGAGCGTGGCGGCTGCCTGTTTTCCCCAGGAAAATATCTTAATTCATTATTTAATGTCAAGGCCATAGAGAGGGCTTTGCTGGGCGCGAGTGATACCTTTTAACACCTCTGTGGGCTTTTTCTATTTGAGGGATCGGTGGAAACTACAACCTCGACATGGGTGTTGTAGCTGTGGAGTTTTTTTCTATACTAAAAATGTTAAACTTCAAAGACCTCAGACCTCTTGTACTCTTGTGCTTCTTATGCTTTCTTTAAATACCAGGTTTTAAAGAAAGACAGATTCATTAATGAATAAGCAGTGTCATCTAGGTCCAGATAGAATGAATAGGACAGACTGAATTAACAAGATGTTTTCTCCTGTAGATGCAGTTTTATTTTCTCTTCTGCTTGAAGTGAACTTAAAGCTGAACAGAAAGTTCTGCCGTTTACCGTGTGTCTAACTTATCATACACTATCCATAATACTTTGACACATCTGTGTCTGCGTGATATGAAGGCACCAGTTTTATCAACTGTTCACGGTATCTGTGAGCTGTAGGCGCTGGATATATCGAGCGGATCTCTGTGTGGACTGCATGTGTGTGTGTGTGTGTGTGTTTTTTCCAGTGGGCGGTCTCTTTGTGGGGATCAGTTCATCTCTCCAGCAGCAGAGCAGGCCAGACAGTCAATTAGTGCCTGCATCTAAACACAAGTGGTTCACTGTGCTGATTGCCTCTTGTCTGCCACACGAACCAGCAGACAGGGGAACGGCAGTAATGGAAAGTGTAGGCACTGCACTGGCACTCTGTTCTCCATCTGAGTGTGTGGCATCAATATTAACAGGTTTTAAAGGCAATGCACTTCCCTCACACGCACACACACGCACACACACACACGCACACACACCTGAGGCTGCGTAGCAATATTCTCCGTGCAATCATGTGTTTGATAAAGTGGCGAACCTCGCCCCATCCTTTCTCGTTGCTCCTTCCACACCCAATCACCATCACCGGTCAGTGATGAACCCCCATCTTCTGTGTTCCCCTCCTGCTCAAATGTGTTTGGTGGTGTTTCTTAATTCCAACTAAAGATGTGCAGAAATCGGTTCAATTCAATTTAGTTTGAAGCGCCAGTTCATCTCAAGACACTTTCCATGGGCTGAGGTAACAACGAGCAGCATGTACAGAGCACAGAGCACTGTTTTGGAGTGCTTTGATGCAGGATTGAGGATGTTTCAGTAAATTGTTTTCATTTGGCTCAATAGATATAATGGAGTGTGGATTCAAATCCGTAAACTGGACGATATGAAACATAATGCCCTTTGGACCATTTTCAGATCTTAAAAGCATAACAATATGATGCATATGTGTTGTTTTACCAAACGAAAAACATGCAAAGCAAAAATAAGGCGAAAATAAAGTGAAACATTTGCAGACTATGTAGAATCGACAAGGTTTTGGTTAAAGCACTCATGCTGGCAAAAGGCATAATTGTGGAAAGGTACAGAAAGTAGGAGTGCCGTATGAATGCCAGGTGTGTGTTAATTTCTGGATGCGTTTGTACTTCTTTCAGATAGCGATAGTGAAATTTCCAGCGGGACGGGTGACGTTTCCAAAGACTGTCCCGAGAAAATCCTGGAGTCCTGGGGAGGAATTCTGAACAGATGGTAAGACTGAGAAGAGAAAAACAGGCAGATATTTGTGGAAATCAGAGATGATTAAAATGAAATGAAATTGTCTGGAAGCGTGAGAGCTAAGAGGTAGAAAGAAGTAAAGGAGGGATACTTCTTCTGTTGGGGTATGAAATTGTAGATGGGTGGCGTTACTTGATTATTTATTATAAGGGAAATCCATATGAATATTTAAGATACTCTTGACATAAACTCTGCCTAAAATGTCTTAGAAATATATTAATTACTGAATCATACTAGCATAAGCATATAGTGGAAAAGACAGGACTGAGCGTGGAGAATGACACAGAGAGTCATGTTACTACGCCGTGATGTCCATGAATACAATTACATATAATATGAAGAAGAGCTCATGGTCCATGGCCCATCTAATGGCTAGTGGCTGTGACACGATGTGCTACTGTAACACTCTCTGCCTCGCACGGTGTGATTTACAGGACAGGGCCGGGGTCCTTTTCCGCATTGCAGTTTGATGGTTTAATCATTACACACGGACCAGACACAACCATTAACTTATCTGCCTAAGTACCTACCGTCATCATTATGGTTTCCATTGTGACGGTAATTATTGCCATTGTTGATGCATACAGATGAGGTGCGGACTCTGCCATAACAGAGTGGATGAAAGATTGTGCTGGCTTTTGGTTTGATTTCGCAGGCTGTTTTCTTGCCGTGGCATCAGCACAATGAAGTAGTGAAGTAGTTTATCTGGAAATTGGGTTCATATGGCCTCAATAAATGCAATATGATGCGATTTCAAGCGTCATTAAAAAGAGCTGACATCGTGTTTTCAGAAGCAAGACGTTTCGTCATGTGGGAGCGCTCTCACAGCGTGTCAGCACCCCATTTCATACTCCACTTGAATACACTGTAGAATTGCTTGGATACATGGATATATCGATAGGAAGGCAACGAGAGAAGGCGCGTGAATCTCCACTTTTTACTGTCACTGCACAGGGGTTACACCGAAGATAAAACAAGTGGTGAATCTCAACCCGCTGTGCCTCAAATTGATATTTGAATTGGCTGAAGTAAGATTAAAAAATAATGCGCCACATCTGTGTGTGTTTTGTGTGTGTGCCTGCGTGCTTGTGTGTGTCTGCCAGGCATGGGAACCTGTCCACTCGTCCGAAGGGTTTGCCCTCGCTGGTTCGCAGCGGCATTCCTGAGCCGCTCAGAGCTGAAGTCTGGCAGCTGCTGGCCGGTTGCCATGACAACCACGACCTGCTTGAGCAGTACCGCATCCTCATCACCAAGGTAAAGTCACACACGCGGGCGTCGAGAAGGTATTACCCGCTCATAACAAGTTGCACTTACTGCATGCAGAACAGGATGTTTGCACACTGCCCACACACGCACACACACGCACGCACACACTCACAGATGGACACAGTGATGTAGAAACATCACTTCTCAATCGTTTTCCCTTACAACCTGAGCAGGTGATCTCTTTTTATGTGATTTCCAGCATTTTTCAAAGGTTTAAGAGTTAATCTGTCCTCCCACTTAAACCTAATGTACAACAATGTTTTACATATTTGGGGGTTTAAACTAAATGGACACTGTTGGAATTACCTTCATCTTTTCCCGTTGGGTATCACACGGTAGAGCAGCCCACAAGCCGCTGGGCGTCCCCCCGCTATAGTTCTGAATGAGTTGGAGTGGAAACCAGACGAGTGGTGGGAGTGATTATGACATCATGTCAGTGGGACGATAAGAACTCGAGAAATATTTCATATTCTTCGCTGCGCGTTTTAGAGCTGAACCGAGCGTCTCGTTGGAGAACGCTCTCATTTATTTCCTGTGCTGGACCTTCAGATCCCCCCCCTCCTGTCGCAGGGGTCAGGACACACTGGCTCAAATATGCAATTTTGGACTGTAGGGGAAACTAAACTACCCAGAGCAGACCCATGAAGACTTGGGGACACCATACAGACTCTACACAGTCAGACCCAGAACCTTTTTGCTGTTAGGTGGCGTTGCCAGTCTAGATGGAAATGGTAAATGCATGTTGAAAGTAATGGGGCAAACCTTAGCTCACAGTACCAGTGTAACATGGTAAGGAGGTTAAGAGCTAGGAGCTGAAACTGAAGGATTTGTCATTGACAAATCTGTCACGTAATGAAGCACTTTCACATTTTCAAGCAAAGAGTAAATCAGTAAGTTCAGCTGTGGGAGTATTAGTCATAGAAAGGTGCTGCAATTAGTTGAGCACTGCAGGAGCTTTATGTAATTTTGGCATATGGAGGTTTCTTACAGTGTTGCACAGTCATGAGGAGGGACAAAATATCAATTTGTGTATTTCACTTTTCCCACTTTTATCATTTCAACTGTGTGGTCAAGAGAGGACAGAGGTATCAATAACGGCTGCGGCTGGCGTCGCTGTGCTAGTTTTTTATTGACGTCAATCAGTCATAGCGAGACGAAATGTGACGGAGCATCGCTGTAGATCTGCGAGCCGTCTGTGGATTCCTCAGGACCTATGGTAAACCCGTAGGTTGAGCGACAGAGCCTCGTAGGAGGAGGAGGCGATATAAACACTTAAAGCAGCCAGAGATCCTCGCTTTTATGGATAATACAATAGTCTTTTTCTTTGCTGCACAAAAGAGGGTGAAACTACCTGCCTGGATCAATAAGCGGAGAGGGAGGGAGGGGGAGAGAGAGGGAGGGGGAGAGAGAGGAGGAGAGATGGAAAAAAAAAAGAGAAAAATGGAGAAAGGAGGATTGTGGACCCATAAATATGAGGTGGTAGTCACTGAGGGGGAGAGCTGGAGGAGAGGAATCTGTGTAAACGTCGACGGAGCTGGCAGATTTCTCTCCGTCCCGAGTCCCATATTTTTGGTTGTCTCTCACATTCCGTGTAAATTTCCTGCCTTCTTCGATCCCTTTCTCTCCCTCACTGTCATTATCTGGTAAATTGGAACATTTGTTTCCTCGGCTCTTCATGTCCCAGTTGTCCACCTTACTATCTCTGCCCTTTGTTTCCTTTCCCAAGGAATCTCTCTCAAGCTCTTGTCTTATATGCCGCCTAATGTCACTGCTCATACATTTTTTTCCCTCTCATACGAGCCGCGTTCTTCTTAGCCGTCTCTCTCTCTCTCCCTCTCTCTCTCTCTTTCCCTCTTTCCCCTGTTACATAAGGCCGAGCTTCTGTTTTTCAGCTCATTTATTCTCATTCCACTGGCTGTGCCATGCCCACATCCTCTGTCTTGCTGGAGTAGTGATGGTATTGATAGGCGGGTGGCCGGGCTATTAATAGCCGCGCCAAACAAATGGAACCGAGGGAAGATGGAGGAGGGAGGGAGGGAGGGAAGGAGGGAAGGGAGGCAAACGACCAGCCTCAGCGAGGGCGATGTGGAGCTTATTAATGTCTGTTGTCTGGCCCCGGTGACGACGTTAATGCCGATTGAATTTTAAGTAATTGGACTGTCGCCCCTATGGGAGGGGTATTAGTGTCGTAAATCAGTGCTGTGCATCACCGGGGGTTCTGGACAGGCGCTTCCCCCCCCGACCCGCAGCCGAGAGGCGTTAAATCCTCTCTACGTAATCCTGAACGCAGCACGCTTGTTGTGTAGCTGCGGTCCCTCAGTCGTGGGTCGGGAGCACGGATCGAAATGTCTCGTCAAAGGTGTTTGACGGGATGAAGGCTGCTCCCATTGTAAAAACGAAAAGTTTATCATAATGGAAAGTACAGGCGCTCTAAATGGCACGTCCTTCAGCCTCTCACCCTTAGGAGTGAATCCTGTTTACTCCTTCGCCGGTCTAATTTACCGCAGCGGGCCCACGTTAGTGACACAGCAGAAAAGATCCAGTGAGCTGTGAATCAGAGCAGCGCTTCAGCCTTTGCTCCTCTCTCGCGAATTCCCTCGCAGCCTGCGTGATTTTGGGCCCCCGCGATGGATTTGCCAACTTCGGACGCGCGCTTTGGGAAGTTTCGTTTGTGTCTGGCTTCGATCGCTCCAGCAGCCCGATTAGCCCAGCCGCAGAATCCATCATACCTGTGCTGTTACTGTGGTGGTGAAATGGTCCGAGTGCACTCAGGTCACACAGTGTTGCCACAGTGCCCACTTTAGATGCACTGCTAAGAGGCAGAGTCGCCAAGTCGCCCTCAAATCATTGCTTGCTGATGTGTTTATACGCCAGCACCAGGATGTCAAAACAGCGACTCCATAAAATAATAGTGGCACAGAGTCCATGCAAATAATGTTTTTACTTAGGAACAAATATTAAGTCCATTTTTCCATCAGCGGAGAATTAGTACGGTTGACGTTCATCGGTACTTACACTATTATTGTAGATTGATTGTAGGTATGATTCTCCGAGCTCGTAGCTCATGGTCAGAGGCGACAAAGTGTTCTTATGACCTTTAAGGATCCGTACCCAAGGTGAGAAGCACTGGGTTAGACCAACTTACTGAGCGTTTAGCAGTGTTTGGCCTGTGGCCGTCTAGCTTGATATCATGAGATCGCAGGTGTCATGTTCAGTGTTGTACCGCTCTCATTTACAGTCATCACACACACAGTCACAAATACACACTCTGTCACACACACACACTGCCGCCTTAGGGCATCGGAGACATTCACAAATAACTCCTTTCTGGGCTGGCTCAGCACTGTGTTTGGGGTCTGGACTGGGGGGGGGGGGTTGCTCGTGACATTTGAACAACCTTTTCGTCTCCCGAGAGTCGAACAGGCCCAAGGTGTGCTGCCTCGCTTGAACCCACAGCTTAAAAAAGCCCAGCCAGCTATTTGCAGGCCTCCCTTTCCATGGGCCAATCTCACATCCAGCACAGCCAGTGTATTAACAGAGGTCAGCATCTCTGCACAGGTACAACGACTGTAATCAGAAGCCCGGAACACAGTTTCACTACAGCAGGCCATAAAGAGCCTCATACTGTACTGTGTAAAACTGAAGGTCTTGTAAGGGAATTGCTCTCGTCATTTTTAACTTTTCCTGCCTTTTTTAGGGATATTCCACATTTTTCTCCTTCACTTAACATCTGTGCACTAGTAAGGGCTGTAAGAGAAATTGTACCAATGATTAAACCATTTGTCTTGTATGAATACAGCGGATATGGACGTTTTTGGCCGTTATCATTAGTTATGATTTGTGTTAACAATCATTATTGACTGTTCGTGAATCTAGTGCTGCAAGTCCAGGTCACATAGGTATCCACTGTATGTTATTATTATAATAGATTAACTCTCTTTGTAGCTGGAGAAATGCCTGAAGGGTGCGAGTTTATAGATACAGTTTTGTATATATCTTCCCTTTTGCCTTTTTTTGCCTTTTTTTTCCCCCCTGCACTTTGCTTGAATTTCCACCTGTGCCTCCGACCCGCTCACTTTAATTCTTCTGAAAGCATGAAATGATCTACAAGCAAATTAGACCGGGGCTCTCAGGTGCTTTACATTTTCGCGCTGAATCATCAGGCCAGGCGCCAGCTTAGCGATGGCATTTAACATCCGTGTGCAATCAAAGGTAGCATCAGCCATGCAGCCAGGCTGGAATAATGCTACACCCACGGCAGATAACCCACATACAGATACGTGGAGTACAATGTACAGAAGATGGGCTGCCATGGTAACTGTGAGGGTCCGTGTGCTTGAAATGGTCTCCAAGACAATTCCGTGTCTCTTTTCAACTTTGTCTCTGAACTCACGTGTCATTTATTTCAGCACTTGATGTTTGGATGACCGAGGCTGGGTCAACCACTACTCCAGAAAATTCACCTTTTGCTTTTCCTCTCATCTTGTAGCCACACACGCTTTATAACGGATAAACCAGATGAGTCTACATACATCTAGTGAGCTCAGCAGGTGTCTTGGGCTTAAGTAGGCGATGTAAAGCATTGATGTCATATAGATGAAGAAGCCCTCGTTCCATTATAGAGCGCGGCTTTGGAAACCCTGTCGTCTCATTTGACAGCTGCATGCTACGGCTTTGCGGTCAACACAATGGATGGAAAGTAAGCATTCAGGGATTGCCCCGCATTGACAGACCTGTAACAATCCAGACCAGTAACAAAAAGAGCCGGTTGGCTGTATCTAGCCAATTGCAACTGCGTTATTTTGTTTTTTTCCAGGTTCATAAGGTCAATCCGGTTTTTAAGCACGTCACCGGACAGCGTGGCGGCAAAATGTCAGAGCGACAATAATATAATATCACGCACAGCTCGTCCGTGGAGAGCAGGAGGACACGTGTGTGAGCAGACCCTAACCCAGACTTGTTTTTCTGGGGTATCTTAGACATTTACACTTGAGAGATGCATCATTTTCACCCTTAGCTGAATTTACAGTATGCATGTATGCACTGATGCCCATTATGCACATACATAAACATTGTTCTCAGCCTTGCCACTAGTTTGTGCCCTCCCATCATTCATGGCTGGTTAAAAAAAAAAAAAAAAATCCCCTTGAGGGTCTTGTCACTCACAGCCCAAGACACGTGCAAATGCATACGCCCCACTATTCCTTCCTGCTTCATAGTATCTGTAGGGACCAGCTGCACTGCATGCCCACAAGACAGCTAAGCAACACCACTTTCATTCTCCCTTCCTCACAATGTAGGTCTATTCACAGCAAGCCTCCCATCCCGGCTCTGTGTGTGTGTCTCCATAATGCAGCCCTTCAGCTCCCATTCACATATCCACGGCAGAAACCCAGTAGGCACCACGAAAGGGCACGCTGCCTGTCTTGCACCGCTTCAGGGAAATCGATATCTGGGAAAGAAAAACAAAAATCAAACCTGTCATTCCTGCAAACTGATTTTGAAATGCGTTTGTGTCAAAGTGTGGATGGAACCGGTGTTCCTCTTTTGTTTGCTTCAGTAGTGATCATGCTGCTGTACAGTAGTAAGCGGATCCTGTATGTGTATATTAGCATAGCCTCCCCATAGCCATGCTGACACTGATATGACAGCTCGGATTAAGGAGATTCTGCCTACAGTGTCTTCTCTGGTCACAACACTTCCACATCTCCGTCCTTATACTAACTGTAGCCTCACAGCTAGAGAGCTGCTCTGCCGCTGCTTCCTCCACCCTCCCCTACCAGCTTGAAACTTCCGATTGGATAAACGTTCTTCGCGAAGGGCACGATTTACATTTGCATCCAAATATTTTATATTTGAGAGCACACAAGTGATGCGACTTTACATGCAATGCAAGGCAGAGATAAAGCGTAAAAATGCCCCCATTTGGAGGAAAATTACAATTTTGTATAGTCAAAGAAGGCTATGAACAGACTTCTTCTGCTCCTATTTGAGAGAGATGTTGCAGGTGTGTCAGCATTGTCAGAACTGAAGATGCAAAATGCAGCTGTGACCTGCATTTTATACCCGACAATAACTCACTAGAAATAGCAGCTTTGAAATGAAATTTCAATTCTGGACGAGCGCACGGAGATGGTTCACATTTAAGCCTTTACAGATAACAGCAGAGGTGAACGTTATGTCCTGACCTACATGGCAGAAGGACAATAGGAAGCTCCAGAATAATGAATGTGAAAATCCCAGCCAGAGCGGCCAGACCAGCAGGTTCGCCGCTGTGTGGAGTGAGATTAAATGAAGATGATAGATGGTGATTTTGGTATGCATCCAGACTTTGACCTTTTGCTCCTCCTTACCATTCACCCCCAGCAACACTGCTGTATGCTGTACACACGCTGAACCAGATATCTTTTGATTTTCTGGAAGGAGCATTGAACACGAATTGTCACATTAAACTTAATAATAATGTCACTTTGTTCTCTGCATGCTGTGATCGAGCACTTATCTTTCTATTCGACATCCTGCCCCTCACACACAGTCTTCATCATACATTTTCTCTGCTATATTAACCAGTGATACCATGCACCCTCACATTCATTATATCCTAAAACAGGAATCATAACTTGGTGCATATTTATAGCTGGGCCAATCTACATCTACGTCTATTGATGGCATATCAGTTATGGGTACACAGTATATCTGAATTTACATGCTGGTTTTGATAAATTATATTCAAACATAGAGAAATCTGATGGAATTGCAGGAATTGAATGTCCCGACTGGTTTCATTTCAAAGACAATCAGTGGCTTTGTGCCACCCCTATTTTCAGTGTTTCAGTTTTAGTCAAGTAGCTCCGGATGTTCAGCTTGTCCTACGGGTTCTTCAACCTGGGAACGAAACACAGACAAAGACTGGCCCTCAGATAATAAACATACATACTGCCTTCCGAGCTGCTGTAGTGTTGTTGGTCTGTTGATGGTGCTCGCTCAGTGTTTGTGTCCAAGCAGTGGACCTGCTCTAATCTGCCCCAGTAACCACCTATCAGCCCCTATCCCAACCCCCGGACGAGAGGCGAGTCAGTGACCGGAGCCACGGAGGCATCTGCATTTACATTCCTCCCTTCAGGCTAATCAGATGAAGCAGAGATTCACTCCCTCACAAACATCTCACAAACAGTTCGCAGGCCAGCCAGCCAGCCAGCCAGCCAGCCAGCCAGCCAGCCAGCCGGAGATGAGATGAAGCCCCCACACTTCATTTAAAGGAACTAATTTAGTGACGGCTTCTCTGCGCTGTCACACACTCTGATGAGCCCCCCCACCCCCCTCCTCCTTCCTTATCTGATGGTACATACTGAAGAGACTATTACACATAATTTGGCAAAGATCGTGCGAGCAGTTGAATGAGGATCACCATCGGTGAGATAAGGGACGTCCGCTGGTCTTTTGGATCACTGAACTCGGCAACCGTTGCGCCTGAGCGTCTCTCTTCCTTCCCCCTCGCCCCGACATGAAATGCAACAACCGGTGCTGCTCTTAACAAACAGACCAGACCCTGGGATGTCAGGTTACCCCGGGCTTACACAACGAGCCGTCCCTTCATGAGCACTCAAGGCCAAGGCTGCCCGCTGTAAGCCTTGACGTGTCCGTAACAACCCCTCTGTAGACATTAGGTCAGCAATGCGGGCTTGTTTCAACAGCATCTGGGAGCGTATTTGCACAGACAGGCCTCAGATTGACGTTTTCATGTTATCTTTCAGTGTGAAGTCTTGTTTTTATGGATCGATTTTGTCGCGTCACGCTCGCTGTAGGAAGGCGCTCCATTTCTGAACTTAGCTCGTTTCATTGTTTTACTGGCCCCGTTCTTGTAAAATGTCCTTGAACGAGCTGGGGGACCCCCACCCACACCCCCCTAAACCCGTGCCCCCCCTACTTACCACGTTGTGGCTTTCTGCAGACTGGCCCATCAACTTAACACCTCCTAATGTAGAGGTAAACGCCCTATTTATGCTAACACGTCGCTGTTAGACTGGAATCAGCAGGCGCTCACGGGTCGGAGGAAGGTGGGCTGCTGGGAGGCAGTGAAAGGTGAATCAGCCGCCACCTTTGTTTCCAAGTGGCCCCGCTGGCTTTGTTTTGGAGCAGAATGAATTATTAATGGTGGCCTTCTGGTCGTGTTTTTCATCAGTGTCCACCTCCAAAGGTAAAGAGCGCTGTGCCGAGAGATCTCCATTGACTGGCTCCTTCCATAGTGACAGCGGAACTGTCTGTGCAAACTTTTTTTAGTCTTCGCTTTGTCTCTCTGTATTTTTAGATCCCTGCGGTTTTCCATCGCACTGTTTTTCCTGAATGGCCAAATTAGCTGAGAGCGCTGAAGAACAGTTGGTCTCCATGGCAATTAAAGAGCCGTCCTACATACAGCAGCAGGTTTATTTGTACGCTGTATGCTTTGGTTCAAAGTTACATTGCAGGTGAAAAGTGGCATCGGACCTTGATATGAGGGGGTTTTTGGTGAACGATGGACCTTCGACATATTTCCAGGTTACTACGCAGGAATGTGGGGCGTAAACCTGTAGTTCTGTTAAACCAGCGTGGACTCTCATGACATTAACTTAGTATTAAATGGCTCGTCTATGAGTCTGGGTAACCCAGTCTGTTTTCACTACCCTCAAAATGGGAGAAAAAAGCAATTTTTAACAAAAAACAACCGTATCTAGAGTTTGATGACTTTGATGCAATACTCAATGTCTGTCGTTATGTCACTTTAACTTACGATCACATGGTTTCAGGGTTCTTTTGATTCATTGGTTTTAATGCCTGGATTTTGTGTAGATCTGTGGATTGCTCGTTGTCTCTTTCTGAAGAAGTGCTCGCTTTGTTGCGCTGACCTATGATCCTAATTACTCTTCGTCAAGTCTGGATCTCGTTCGTCGCGCTGTGCAGAGAAGCCCTCTTCTTGATGGCTTCAATACTTGTTTTTCCGCCCCTTTGGAAAACCATGACCTGCACAGGTACTTACATACATCTGCGATAATGAGGTAATCTCAGCCACCCCGTTAATGAAGCGAATGTGCTCCGTGGTTTTAATATAGGATTCATGAAATTACCAACCTCAACCGCGTCTATTAACACTCTCACCTTTGTGTGTAAGTGAGTATTTATTAAGTATCATCGAATTTATTGTTTTCTAAAAGGCTTTAATAATTAAACCACAATAGAAGTAGGATCCCTTTTTAATTAAATTCCATCATCTGTAGCCTTCTGTGTAGGACATTGTCATTCTGCTCGAATGCTTTGTCATAAACAGGTGGTGTGTTGAAGAATTGCTTTGGCTGCGTGCCACCTTTTGCTGTATAATATTCTTACATTGTATTACATCTTCGTCAAGGACACTCAGCCAGCTCTAGGTTTACCCACAGTCTGTGAATAGCTCTCGCCCTCAAAGGCACATTCCCTCGGTACGGTGCAGGTAACACGTTTGCCGTTTCGGTTTGATGTGTGACTTTCTGTGTGGATTTGGGAAGGGACTCTCCTAGAGCTGAGTCAAATGATACCTCCAGCTGAATAGTATAGCGACTCCCACTGTCGATGCGCCACAGGGATACTTCACACGCCTTTAAAAAACATTTACATTTTTTCTCTAGAATGGTTAAGCGGGAGACTGGCATACTTCTGAACACTTTCTGCCAAATAATCAAGCGACTTTGCCTCTCCCTGAGAGGGGCCAGGTGCAGGGTGGTTCTCCAGAGTTGCCTTTTTCCATCCGGCTCGTCCCATAGACTCCAACGGGAAAACAAACCAATGATGTCAGGAAGGTTGCGGACAATTTTCTCGCAAGACTCTCCTGTCCAGCTGAGATGGCTGACAGTTCCTTTTCATCCGTCCTTCAGCTTAGTCGATCCACTGTCACTTGATCCCTCTTTTTGTCTGCCAGTCGGCGGATGCCCCGACCATCTGAAATGCCGGGCAACGGTAGCCAAGTGGCAGCCACCACTTTGCAGAGCTGTGAATGGATGTCCAGCAGAATCTAATTTTACCAGCTTTAGCTAGCTTTCATCATGTTTTGAATTTCAGCCTAGTTTACATTATAATACATGTACATGTTACAGTACATTTAAATATGTTTAAGAGTGATGACTGGTGACCCAAGAGTCATCTGAAGAAGAGCGATCTGGGCTATTTTTGTGTTGATACCTAATTTTAAGATATATTTCATATGCTGAAGACTTCGGGAGCAGGGAGAGTGGAGGGATTGTTGGAGGAGGGGTCACAGAAAAGTGTGAGAGATAAGCAGTATGTAAATAGGAAATGTATCCCAATTTACCTCTGGGAGGAAGCCAACGTGAAAGACAGAATAATGTGGCAGAGAGCCTCAGGTGCAGCTGGGATGGGAGGAGGCGGGGCACTGAGCGAGAAGCAGAGGGAGAGAGAGAGAGAGAGCGAGAGAGAGGGAGGGTTCAGTGTGTGTGTGTGTGTGTGTGTGTGTGTGTGTGTGTGAGAGAGAGTGTGTGTGGAAAGAGAGAGAGATTGGGTGTGCAAGCTAGAGAGATTGTGTGGAGAGGGAGGGAGGGAAGTGTAAGCCAGTCACAGCATCTCTCCTTCTCACTGCACCAGGGCTGAGGGACTCTTCGTCCCCTTGCTTCCCTCGCTGCAGATTTAACTCATTTCCATCAGCGCAGTCATCTTTTTTTCCTGCTTTTTCTCTTCACTTGCCGCTTTTGTCAGATGCATTGCATACACCTCTTTCTTTTTGCCAGGATCTAAGGATTTGTTTATTAAACATGTGGTTTGACCTGTGTGATGGAATTAAAAGGGGGATGTCTGCAGAGGACAATGCTTAAAACTGGGACTCCGGCTTGGCTCTTTTCTCCATGTCGCCAGAGTGGATTCCCCTTTTGTTGCGCTGCCAGGGTTTGGTTCAGGTCGAAAGACATGCTGAGAGAGGAGTTGTAAGACCCCGCGCCTCTACAGCTGTGCAGGACGCTCGTTTTAAAGGACGAAGGCAAGTTGGAAAAAACCTTGTACATTGAGCACTTGATGCTAAGCCTTCCCTGCTAACGCCCGAGAATGCTGCGAGAAGAACGCAAGGAGCAAGTTCACGGGATAGACGAGAGGATTGCCGATTGATCCCCGCACACGTCTCTGCAAGTGCTGCCACAGGATTGCTGAGGAGTCCAAGTGAGCGGAGCGCTGAGTTATTCAGCTGGCCTCTCGTTGCTCCAAGAGAGTCCTTCCACCTGCCTGCACGAGAGCCCGACGTTCGCCACTTCCATCCCCCGCTGTACTTTCGCGTTTGTTCGTCTTTGTGCGACTTGCAGTCCAGAGCGCTGAGAGGCAAGTTCGCGCACGTCGACTCAAAGTTTATATCACGCTCCTGGAGGGGAACTCGTCCGGACATTTTGACGCACTTGATTTTTTTTTTTTATACCTCATTCTGCCTCGGGATGCCTTGTAAACACACTGTCCCCCCCCAGCGCCATGTGTGCTGAGAGAGCTGTGACATTATCTCCTGCGGAGATCCCCATGTTGTTCTAGCCTGTGTCTGTGTTTTGATTCAGACAATAGCTGGGCATACATGGGCTCCAGACACTGACCAGAGGACCACCAAAATAAGGGAAGCCTGCGGTTACATAGTAAACACGTTAGCACCAATGCGGAGTGGAACTTTGGACCGAATTGAAGGGGATGATTCGCAGAGACGGACATGATATTCTTCTCCGGACAAGAGAGACTCTTCAGAAGCCTTTTTTATTTCTTAAGTTGTGTTTTTTTTGACTAATTATACCCCGTTTTGAACGGACTTCTTCAGTGTGATAGAAGACGCCGTATGCTGCTTATGTATTTCGTCTCCTGCAAGGATCCGTCAGGAGAGAGGAGCGTTGCGCTCTGCTGCGTGATCTAACCTCTTCGTCTGGTGTCCTCCCTCACATCTTCTGTGTTCTCTGCCCTTGTGAGGACAGCGTATGCCCTCAGCCTCCTGGTGGCAACCCTCATTAGAATCAGGAGATGAGGCCACAGACTGGCAGGCAAAGCAGCAGGGAAATTTGCCTTTGGGACAGATGCTGGCCACGCTACTAATGCTACCCTGCTTCCAGTCGTCTGAAGGAATACTGCTTCTTTTCTCCCTCTCCACTCCCGACTGGTACCCGCACACTACTTTCACTAACCATGAATGATTGGAAGCGGAGAGCTAAACGGGTTGTCCTACCCTCCCAGAGGCTGTATTGATTTTCCTCCAGTCAGTGTTCATTTGATTGAGACCCAGCTATGTAAGAGTAAGGTGAAGGAGAGAGCGAGTGTGCTAGAGAGAGTATTGAGCTGCGGTACCTGAGGGAGGCTGCAGACACCCGGGGTGGAGTGGGTGGTGGTGGTGGTGGTGTGGGGGGGGGCAGACAGGTCTCCAGTTTCAGGCCAGCTGCCTTATGGGTGGCACACCACAAACCTGACCCACCTGGACAGCACCCAGAACAATGAACCAGTCTGAGCTGACGACGGACCCGGTGCTCACTGCCAACAGCAGCCATGGAGACTTCTTCCCTGGCAGGACCTCCAACCTGTCCTGTCCCCTGGGCTGGGGGCTGAACGAAGGCCTGGGGGCCTGTGTGCTGGAGACCGCCGTCATCGTCCTGCTGACCGTGCTGATCATCGCGGGGAATCTGACGGTCATCTTCGTGTTCCACTGCGCCCCTCTGCTGCACCACTACACCACCAGCTACTTCATCCAGACCATGGCCTACGCTGACCTGCTGGTGGGCCTCAGCTGCCTGGTGCCCACCCTGTCTCTGCTGCACT
Source organism: Karalla daura (assembly GCA_029224185.1). Classification (NCBI taxonomy): domain Eukaryota; kingdom Metazoa; phylum Chordata; class Actinopteri; order Chaetodontiformes; family Leiognathidae; genus Karalla; species Karalla daura. Next base: position 10,654,557 of record CM055194.1, read on the forward strand.
ACCCAGCGGGCGTGCGGGAGCCCGTCACGTGCCAGGTCTTCAGCTACGTCATCTCCGTTCTGAAGAGCGTCTCCATGGCCTGCCTGGCCTGCATCAGCGTGGACCGCTACCTGGCCATCACCAAGCCCCTGTCGTACAACCAGCTGGTGACTCCGTGCAGACTGCGAGGCTGCATCACCCTTATCTGGGTCTACTCCAGCCTTGTTTTCTTGCCCTCCTTCTTCGGTTGGGGCAAGCCAGGCTATCACGGGGACATTTTTGAGTGGTGCGCTCACTCTTGGCCGACCTCCGCCCTCTTCACGGGCTTTGTGGTGTGTTTGCTGTACGCGCCGGCCGCGCTGGTGGTCTGCTTCACCTACTACCACATCTTCCGCATTTGCCAGCAGCACAACAGGGAGATCAGTGAACGGCGGGCGCGTTTCCCCAGCCAGGAGATGGAGGCCGGCGACGGAGGCGGCGGAGGGCATCACGGGGGGCACGGGCCGGATCGGCGCTACGCGATGGTGCTCTTCCGCATCACCAGCGTCTTCTACATGCTCTGGCTGCCCTACATCATTTACTTCCTGCTGGAGAGCTCCCATGTGCTGGATAGCCCGGCCCTGTCGTTCATCACCACCTGGCTGGCCATCAGCAACAGCTTTTGCAACTGTGTCATCTACAGCCTGTCTAACAGTGTGTTCCGCCTGGGCATGCGCCGGCTCTCGCAGACTATGTGCTCCTTCAGCCACTGCGCGGCGGACGACAGGGACTTTGGGGAGCCGAAACCGAGGAAGAGGGCAAACTCGTGCTCCATCTGAAGGCGATGACTTTTACAGGAGGAGATTTCTCTCCTCCCTAAAAGGGGAAACGTGAATCTTGGCAGGGTTAAAAGCTGGTTAACTTTCAGTTGTATTGGCCAGGTTTAACCAAATAAAAGACCGTTTCTGTGGCATCGGCCTGTCGGCTGATGGCAGTGGCGCTGCCTTGGTCACAGTGGAGGAGGTTTTTATTACATTAAAGGCAACTCATGGAGTTGGATGCAGCGTCCAGGCTGAGGTTTAATGAGATGGGAGCTCTGTTGTGGCTTTTATTGTCTGAGACTATGCTAAGCATTGATCACATAATATGAAGTAGTTTCCCTGTGGCTTGCTCTCCTCTCGCTGTATGCCATCAACCAGGTCAAGCATAGTAGGGAGACAAAAGTGTAGACTTCAGAATATCGACATAGATGTGACCACGCTGTTTGACGTCTCTTCCGTTTTGTTGGTGTTTGTAAAATGGTTTGCTCTCACACTTGATTTCTATGTCAGCCGAGACGAGATAACCAACAAAACTTGGTTTAATGTTGTCAATGGATATTTGGCTTTTTACGTGTGTGAACCCACACAGTGACAATGGCAACAACCATTATGCTGCTGAAAAACAGATGATGTATGGCCTTGACTGTTTCTGAGGAGTTACTGCTGGCTCAACACTGCTTAGAATGAGTCTGTAGTCGTGATGGAAGCAACTGAGAGTTGCAGAGATGATGTACCGTTAACATTTTCTGATATATTCTGATATATTAACTGACCACTTGCTGGAATTTGGATCAAGCTGTTGGTCAGACCCTTTGCAAAGTGTGTTGTCGAACAATGCACAGCCATCTCAAATGGCAGAAATGTGTAGTTATTCGAATAAAAGGGACTTTAAATGACTGCTAATTCACGTCGTAGCAGCTAGTTTTACAACAGATTTGATATAGTGACCTGTATCAGATTGACTATCAGCTACCCCCCCCCCCCCCCCCCCCCCCCCCCCCCGCACATATAACCTCGCCCATCAGTGCAATTCCTCCCATTGATGGCATGGCATTCCTGATATGGCTCTGTTATTCCTCTCACAGTTCGATGCATGAGAGCTCATGACAGCCATCTCTAACCAGGGAATAAATATTACTTCCCTCCCTGCTTGGATACAGAGGGCCATGTTCACTGGGCAGTGAACAAACAGAATTTGCAATTGGTTGCCTATGTAATGAATTTCACACTGCTATTTATAATGCAGAAACAAGTAAAAAAAATCTCATTTTACTTCAAAAAACAGACTTAACTGTAACTGAGGGTTGATTATTTTTAGATACAGCTCCCAACTTGTTGCTTTCTGTAGGTTAAAGACCACCTTGGCGACACCACTCACTGGAAGAAGGGAGACGGTTATCTCTTTTAGCCATTATATGGATTTTATTTCCCAGCACCAGTGGACAGATACACAGCGTAATGTGATCCGATCTGTCGCCGTCGTTTTAAAACCAAAACCGATACGAACATCACATGCTCAGTCGTGATAGCGGTTGAAGGCTGTCAGACGCCTGTCATCTGGGGGGGGGGTTTGTTAAACTGCTGCCCGGACAATCCTCATTACTTCATGTTTGTCCTGTTCTTTTTCAGCTGTACCAGTTTTGCTGCCCTCAGACTCTACAAGTCTGAATATCCTCCAGACTTCTCAGTGCTACTGTAACTTTGAATTGCTCACAGAGATTTGCTTTTTTCTGAGACGCCCATGCAGCAGACGACAGGCTGTGCATAAGGTGTTCCCTATCCTCTTGTATGTGGGCTTCTTGTTGGAGATGGTCAGTTAACTCCATTCTGCTAAAGTATTACATATATTTTCCTCTTTAACTGTGCACATTCCATCTTGGAAAAATCTGAAGACTGTTCCCCAGTCCGGGGCTTTTGGTTTACAAAAGTGTGTTGCTATGGAACCTGCAGACTGCCTTTGGTCATGATTAGCTTCCTTTGCTACAGCCCAGTAGTAAAGTTATTCCAGTCAATTTAGCTTGTACATTCCCTCGATCACTGGATCAGTGTCAAAGCGGAATTTAATTTCACACAATTACAGCCTCATGTTATAACCAGAGACCTTTGCAGATTTTCCACTTTGCTCACGTAGGAGTGTCATCTGTGGTTTAGGCTTGTTGTGTAAACGTATCTCTCCATGCTAGGAACCGGGTGACACAGCAGATCCAGTCCCTTGATATTGTAACCGCGTCCTATGCTGCTTAACGTACCCCGTGTAAGTCATTCCTCATTTTAAAGCTGCATGAAGTGATTTTTAACCGCTATGGGCTTCATACAATAAGCCCTGGAGCTCTTTATATTTTAGTGACACGTTGGTAAGCTTGTTGCTTCTTACAAGTCCCGCAGAAACAGAGCTGCATGAGCGTTTAATTCCAAGGTCGTTCTGGCCAACAGATGAATGTAAGTACAGTATTGCTTTTAGCCAAGGTTTGGTAGACACGTGATCGCAAACCGAAGAGTACCTGTCTTCTTTTGGGTTTTCGACTTTCTCGAACAGCTGCTCATTTACATCGGCTCTATTCAGTTTGACATGAGGCAGGTTAGCCTACAGAGAACTTGAAATAAACCTGTGTCTGGAGTGGCTGCCCGTGGTTTACACTCTATGTGCCAGCATTGTTTTGTTCTGTTTTTTTGTTTGTTTTGTTGGTTCAGAGAAGTTAGATAAGTAGTGATGTCAACACAGTTGTGTAAATCATCAGCATTCATCACCCTTTAACAGAACCAGTGTTATTCAGTGTTAGAAATGAAAAAAAAAAAAGAAATATTGCTTTATGCAGCTTTAATGCATTACAGATTGTTCTGTACACGTGCCTAAAAATGTAGTTTGTGGGAAAAGTGAAACAAACAAAAAAAAGGTGTTGAGAATTCATTCTTGTGACATGGACATGCTGCACTTTTTAAAAAGCGTTTCCCCCACCAACATGAACATACCATGTGACTGTGTACACAGCTGAAGGTACATCGCCATGGGGTTTAGTTTCCAACGACTTTGTGGTAGGTGTTGACACGTCAATCTAATTTCGGCCTTTAAGTGGGCACGTGTTCCGCTATCTGATGTCTACATCATATCTGTAAGATAAGAGGAGGCAGCAGATGATCTGTCTCGATAATTCCCCGCTACAGCCATGTCACATGGTCTCTATGAGGAATTACAGTAGGGAACATCAGCATAGTCGTGTCAAATGCTAGAATCCTGATGATATATATATATATTATATATTTTTTAATTTTGATAGCTTGTGTTTTTGGTGCTCCCGGGAAGCATAGTGCTGTGGGGTAGTAGAGAAATCCATAGGATCTGAATTAGTGCTGTATTATCTTCACAGTGTGGTTAGGAGCAACGACGTATAAGACAAAAGACGGCGGGATTCTGTAATCACCTGAAATAACGTAGCTCAGTCGTTTCCTTGTAATGTAAGAGTCGGACCGTTCTGTTGAAGTGGAGGTCGCAGCGTGTGGTCAGAAGTTGCACAAACACGCAGTCCGTTGATGAGCTTCTGCAGCGGGTCATGTGACCTGAGTGTCTCGGCTCGAGGTTCAAAAGAGAAAAGAAAACAAAACCCCAGGGGCCAGTGGATGAGTATTTAAAAAGTAATCTGTTCATATGTGTCTATATTACACGGACCGACCTGAAGAGGTAGGAAATTGAATCGAAAGTGTTATCTTGTTCCGACAGGTCGCCTCACTCTCAAGTGCATTGGTCTGGGCTTTCAGTTAAAAAAAGAAACAAAAAAAAAAAGGAAAAGAAAAAAAGAAAAGAAAAAGTGTTTCATTGGTTACAGAGTAATATGTATTTATTTATTGAGGTATGTTTAAACCTTTACACAATATACTGTTCATGAGTGTACTGTATATAAAGTGTGTGCGTGTGTGTCTGTTTTTAATCTGCTGTACAGCCAAAAAAAGTCAGACGTGCTCTGATAAAGGTATGGCGCACCCATTTGTGTTCAGTCGACTAGGCTGCTGATGTTCTGAGTAGGGGGCAGAGTGTGTGAAGTTACACAGTATCTATTTTTTTATTTTGAGAATTTGTGGAAAGGCTATGGTTTCGTTGTTGCTGCCAACCCAATAAAGATGAAAATAGTAGACACTCACATCTGTGTAACTGCTTCTGTGGAGACGCGCGTTTCTGCAGCAACCAGGTCGCCAGCTCTCAATCACCAACTCTCCAGGGTCGCCCTCGTATTTCCTCCGCTTGGCACCGCCTCTAAGGAGCGATGAAGAACGCGGAGACGTGGGCCTGTGACTGTAACCGGCTGCCGGTTAGGATCCCCAGACTTGAAGGGTTCAGTGCAATTAACTAACCCCTGGCTCAGCAAACATCATCAAGGCCCACCTGGGAGAGGAGGTCTGACACACAGCGCCGGTTACTTTTCGAGATGAGACGAGGCTTCTTCTGTCTTTTCTGCTCAGTTGCCATAGATTCCTGGCTCCACGGTCAAGACCGGGAACAGATCCGTCTCAGATTCTCATCCTCACCATAATGACGAATGCGCAGTGGAAACTTTGCAGTAAATATGTAAATAGTGGACAAGTCAATAATCTTTTTTCAATTTGTTGAAATGCCAGCTTTAGTTAGTGCTCACCATCGTGTGGGCTGTACAGTCATTATGGTTTCAGACCCTTTGCTTTTGGTCTCATTTCGTCTTCTTTGAAATTCTCAATACGGATCTACGTAGACTGCAGGGCTCGGAGTTTCCAAACAGCCATAACCCCACCATCTTCACCCAGTGGTTTTGTGGAAAGATGAGCAAAAAGAGATGGAAGGAGGGTGTTTGAAGAAGACTTAGAGTTAAATTGGAAGTGACATAGCTGGAGAGAGAAGAGATAAAAGGATAGCTGGAGTGACTTCCTGAAGTGTTTGATTGAGATGATGGAGAAAATGAGGAAGGAGGGGGTCTTGTGGATGGTTTTGTATGGATGAATAACAGTTTTATTCTTAATCTTGCTGTTAATATCTATTTTGGTCTTTACAAAGTGATAAAAGTTCTGAGGGTTTAGAGTAGTATTGTGTCCATGCTCAGATTAGGTGGGAGATTCGGTCAAATTACCATAATGTTACCATCACCAAAATGTCATTTGCATAAGGTCAAGAGAATCATTCTTAAATTATTTATAGCACCACAAACTAAAAGTCTAGAGTCCGTTTTCTTATGTCGAGCTTTGCCCGTTTATTCATCGAAGCCAGACGTGTTTCGGGAATAGAAATTTGTATTTATGTCCCTCCTACCAAAAGGCAATCCACCCTCGCTGTCTATTCAGCCAAACCAAGAGCAGCTTCCAGGGCCATGCCTGCTTAATATTCATGTCCGACACTATATCAGGAATTCCCTTTTATTTCCACAAATGGCAGGCCTCTCCTCACTGTCTCTTTCCCTTTCCAGCGTGCCACTTTCCTCCTCCTCTTTCCGTTCCGATTGAAAAAGGACCACCTGACCCTTTTCTGAGGTGGGGAAGTCATAATTTGGAGGGGAAGCCAGTTCCTGCCTCTTTGTGCTAATGGTGGAGCCTTGCGGCGGCCACCAAAAGCCTTTGATGGTATAAGGAGGACGCATTCACACACCCACACTCCAGCGCTCCCTCATGCATCTTGCATGGCCTCAGAAACTGTGGGCTGCGACTGTGGCCCAAGAGCAGACAGGTGTTGATCGAGGCAGAGCTGTTGTGGGCCATTACAATAGGTAATGTGCAGTGTTAAACATTTTAAATAATTAATTTATCCATTAACACGCCTGTGGCTGCAGCCGCTTTAGTGGCTCCACTCAGGCACATTGCTGCATGGAGCTCAGCATGAAGTTGTCTGCATCTATAAAAACTGTCTGTGCTGTATGTTTGGATGTCTGTCTGCTCGCACATGGAGAGAGGAGATGGGGGGGGGGTTTGAGTTGCCAGGTCATCCATTGTTTCATCCAACTGTAGCCTTAACAAACTGATACTAACAATCCTACAACATTTTAACCGTGCTTTCTGACAGCAGTTTAAGGAGAGCCGATCCTAGTTGCCTGATAGTCCGCCATCACACCGAGGGACAATTACAGAGTCTACAATTCTCCTGAACGTGCATGTTTTTGGACTGATGAGGAATTTGAGTACCCAGAGAAAACCTACCCAGACATGGGAAGAACATGTAAACTCCACACAGAAAGGCCCTTACTCAAAACCGGGATTCGAACCAGGCACCTTCTCCCTGCAAAGCACCCAAGTCTACGCACTGCGAGATGCTGTAACCCACTGGAGATGTAGCCACGGCTGCACGCGGTGACAGTGCAGCAGAAAGTACCTGCAGATTCATACTCTCTACTGTCAGAGCTTCGCAGCAGAGCGACTTGACATTTTATCACAACAACTTTTATTTTAGAAAGGTCGCCGGCTCTCAAATTGCCATTGTCGAGGCTCCATTGTCCGTCCAGTGACAAAATGCTTGCGGGATCAGTTAGCGTACCTCGGTTACCTGCCCACTCATCGCGGGCTGCGCTGAAAAGGGAACATTGGAAAGTGCCTGAAATGTGAAATCACGGGAGGCATCAGCCTCATCAGTGGCTTTTCAGTGGTCAGCGCTTCCATTCCACCTTTGGACCTGGTGATTGCCATCGAAGACCTTCCACCCATCAGCCGCCACTTGACAGGAGGCCCTCTCTCTCGTCCATCTTGTCTGAGTGCTTCGACGCTCCCAAATGAGCCTGCGGGGTCTCACTGGTTTCGAGTAACCCTCACGACTCTACTTTCCGTTTGATAAGTCTGATTCTGCAATTTCTCTCTTATTGTCCTTTTAGTCTCCGTTGCATCCTTGCGCTGCCTTTTTGTCTTGCGGAAGGCTGACTCCGCAACCAGGAAACCACTTTGTGAAATCCCATCTTGCCCTTCAGCACCATCTCTATGGCTGGAATCAATTTAGGTCAGAGCTGTTATTTGGCCTGAGAGACCACACCAGCATTGTTGCTGATTTGGCCAATAAGACTTGCATCTGCCAGCTTAGAAAGGAGGTTGTATGGGCTGTTTATAAGCTATTGAGGAATACTTGTTGTGTTTGCCTCCTGACCTAGTACTTTCCAACTTGTCCTGTCTCTGTTGAATGTGCGGCTATTGTGAGCGCAGGGGTCAGTGAAACGTGAATTCACCATGAATCACTTCACACTCCGGTTTTTGAGGTGAACCGCAGCTCATCAGAGACAGTGGCTTGCCAGAGAGGCTGTTACCGCTAACTGTGCATTGCAATGGCTGCGTAACAGTTTACGCAAGTGTCACAGTTCGTTGACACGGTTGACACGAGGAATTCAAAGACGTTAATTGAATGAGATATTGAACACAAGTTGGCAACCACACAAATTTATGATCCACTTGTAAAGATCGTATCATCTGAAACCGACAGCAATCTGATCTGAGTCTAGTGCTCTCCAAATGTCTTGGCATTACAGTCAGTTGCCCGCAACATGTTATCAGGAGTAAATGTGCAAGAAGTTGGTTATTATGACCTGCATTTTAGTCAAAACCACGACAATTTGATCGCTTGCCACGTCAGTCAACATTTGATTGACCTGAAAAATGTCTCTTCGGAGCCGTTACAGCTTTTTACTTCTGTGCTGCCAGAAGAGCAAAATGGAGGAAAGATGTTGTCACACTGTTTAATCTCCGCACAGTTAACTCATTAAACACTTGTCACAGGTTTTAGTAATGATGAATGACGGCGAAAGTGCCATCGTGTCTGCTTTCATGTGTGAAATCCTGTCCTATCTGGTCGCCTGGTATCAGCCGTGATGGCTCCTCCTCTCTTCTCCTCCGTGGTCAACATTGTCAGATGTCTGGCCTTCATCCTCTCTCTCCCTCTCTCTCCCTCTTCTCTCTCTCTCTGTCTTGTTTGAAAAGAGATTTTGCTTCACAACAGAGCAGAGCTCGTCAAATTATTGGCTTTGGAACGCTCTCAATCCACTTCCCTGACTGACGAGTTAAAGGAATATCCTTTTTTTTCATTTCTTTAGCCTTTCTAATTTGATTTAGCATAATGCGCGCAGATATTCCGGCTGTAGCCGTTCGCTCACAGACAGAGATGAGCACCTTGACGGACAGTGGAGGACAAACCTGTTTTTCACTGTTAACCTCCCTGCAGACCTCAGGTACTGAAGCTCTGCCAGCAGATGTACAGCCAGCTTCTCTAATTCTCTCTCAGGGCATTTTAGCTGAATTAAATACCATAAGACAGTCAAATTACCCCCTTGGCTCCTTAGCGTACCTCCTCCCTCCCCGTACCTTTCCTCCTGGTCTTCCTCTCTCTCTCTCTCTCTCTCTCTCTCTCTCTCTCTCTCTCTCTCTCTCTCTCTCTCTCTCTCTCTCTCTCTCTCTTTCTCTCTCTCGCTCTCTCTCTCGCTCTCTCGCTCTCTCTCGGTCGGTCCTGAGGCAGTGTTTCCCATCGTAGCGCACCAGGCCGCACTGTGTTAGGCTGTTATTTAGTAGTGATGGTCCAGCAGCTCGCCTCAGGCCATCCTCGATATGGCTAGTTCCTCCTCTGTGGCATTCAGCCTTGCTGCTGCTGCCAAAGCAGGAGGAAGGCAGTGAATGAATGGAGGGGGTGGTGGCGGCGGAGGGGGGGGGGGGTGATATGTAGCAGCGTTGTGTGTTTGCACGTGCAAGCATTGACTTCAGTCAGTGTCAGTATATCACTGTTTAAATCCTGCTCTACAAAAAAACGTGCACAATTACTGAAACCATATCTGACCTCTGAATGAAAGCTGCGTTGGGGCCCCGGCCAACAGTCGCGTCTCCTCACCTTGTGGTTAATACTTGCCACACTTGGCCCCAAAGCTTCCTCACCGCAAAATATGATGCGTCTGTGACAAGCAAGGACAAAAAAAAAACAAAAAAACAAAAATGAGCAGATGAGTCTTAACCGCGAACTGGCTCTTTTTTTGCAAGGCGAGACTCTCGCCCGCTCACCCTGCGACGCCGCGCATGTGAAAATTGATCTCACCTCCTTTTTGCGCCTTTCATTAAAGTGTGTCATGTGTCCAGATTGTAAAGAGATATGATTCAGTGCTCGGGCGGCGTTTTAAAATAAGCTGAAATTCAGTCAACAGCGTCGTCTCCTTCGGTGGCTGACCTCTGGCCAGCTGTCAGTCCATTCATGTGGTGATGGATTGAAGTGCCGGCTATCCGGTGCCACCTCCCTGGTTACAGCCGAGTGTCTCCATTGTCTCTCGGGTTCTTTCCTAAGTGAACATCAGGACTTAAGAGGCGCTGCGTCGCTATGGAAACCCCGGGCTTAGTCTGAAGTTTATAAATAGGGCGCAATTAAAATGGATGTTAACATTGACACCAAAATAGCAACCTCTTCATTACTCATTCATGTGCACTTTTATTTTGGAGATGCAGGGGAAGGAAACTGCGGGGTGAAAAGGAAATCTGAAGCTGTTTGTGTGGGGGCATGCACGGGGGGGGGCGGGCGTGTGTGTGTGTGTCTGCCTGTGTGTGTCTGCATCACGTCTGTCTCTGTACTTTACTACAGGCAGTTTCTTTCGCATAAGTAACAAGTGGACTGATATACACACTCAAAAAAAAAACATCCATTCACACAACGTTCTACACTTTCTCAAACAAGTCTGTCCATCCTGTCTCGGATGGAGCTTGGAGTGTCTCGCCCTCCACTTTCCCCACCTCTGTCATCCCTTGGGGTGTTCTGTCCCCACATAGTAACAGAGACTCAACTTGTATCCTCCAGTTAAAACCACAACACACAGAAAATGTCAGATATCTGGGGGGATGCACTTTATCCACTGACCTCTCTCAGTGCCTGCGTGTGTGTGTGTGTGTGTGTCACAGAGAGAGAGAGATAGAGAGAGTAGCCCATTTCATCCCGTTCTCATCCAAGTTGTTCCCCTGCAAATGCAGGCTTTTGAAACGTTGCAGCATTTCTTTTTTCTTTTTGTCTGTATTTTGACAATTCCATACAATCTGTTTTATATTATAAAATAAGTTTCTCAGCATTTTGCGAAGACATGTAGAATTTCAAAGAATGGTGCCTTGGTGTTACGCATTGTACTAATGAAATATATACAAATGATATGACTACATTCAAGCCAAGAGAACGGTACAGACTCACTATAAAGCAGGATGATGATAATGTTATTTAAAGAATGTATTTTAAGAACAGCGACTAAGTACTGCTGTTTTATCCTGATAAAAAGTTATCCAAATCAATATCAGGAGCTTCATAAAAACACAAAATATATCATGGGATGAGTGACATCCGGACACCATTTTAACCCTCCTCACTGTAGTGGTTGGTTTTGGTTTGTCTGTTTGCGGAAAGCCGAAATGTGATTCTCACGTCAAGGTGATGTTAACACCGACACAAAGCACCGTGCTCCATTTACGTTGGCCATCTGAAAAGAGAATTCAAGGAGGATGTAAATGAAAACTGCAGATCCAATAACAGCTCTGTCACCCCTCACTAAGCTGCTCCGTTTGTCCAACCGGCCTGCTTGTCACAAATTTCATTGCGAGCAAAATGAGCAATTGCGGTCCTAGCATTTCCCTCTGAACGCCGTGCCTGCACTGCTACGTAACTCGGCTCGTTGAGATGCGGAACCAGGCAGACCATTAAAATGCCACGGCAGCGATACAGAGACGGATGAATTTGCAATCTGCCAGGCGGGCCAGCTGTTGCCCCCCCCCCCCCCCCCCCCCTCCACCACCACCACCACCAGCACCCTCAACCCCCCAGGGAAGCCTCGAGAAACTTCCTTGCCAGCAACCAAGGACAAAGGCCTCAGGGGAAGCTGGTTTTTAATTACCGCGCTGCCGTCCTCAGAATATCACACCAGTAGATTATCCCGCCGCCTCGCGCCGAAATGAGGGGAAATGAGCGGTGTGGGGAGGATGCCCGGTGTGTCATCGGGTCGTCATGGGGCCCTGCCGGGCGACCGCGGCTCAGCCTCCGTCCGTGAGGTACATACTTTTTAGTCCCGTGGTCGTCCAGAAGTAGAACTTTTGCGGAATCCGAACACAAGAGAGACAAAGCATCCCATAAGCGTCTCTGATTTGCTCTTATATGAAGTCACTTAAGAGCTCAAATCTGCACTCCTTCAATGTTACTGCAGCCCCCAGGACTCTGGTATCGCCCAAATTCTCTCAGTGGAGTCTGAAATTTCATCTCACGCCAGACAAAAGAAGGTGCTTAGTTCTAATGAAGTTCAAAATTGTATTAGGACATTGATTTTTCTGGTCATGCACTTCATAAAGGACATACCAGGAGTGTCCAAACTTTTCTTTTTTTTTTAATTTAGAGCCAAAGTCAATGAAGTACTTAAGGGCTAACCTCTTGAAAGTTTTTTAGCCCAAATGTTTGATAAAAATACACTTAATAATGTACTGACTTCTTACCAAATGTAAGCCGCAAAAGCATCCAGGGATAATCAGATGTCCAGTTAGTATGGAGTGTGAATGTTTTAGTGTTTTGGCCCTGGAGTGGGCCGACTACATCCAGGGTGAACCCCACCTTGGCCCAATGTCAGACAAACAACGTTTTGAAGACATATAGTCACAAAAAACATATTTTTTGATGGCTGTGACAGCTGCATTTGGCTCCTGGGCTGGACCTCGGACACCCCTGGTTTATACCGTCTCATTCGGTTTCATGGAGTTTTGTTTTTTAGCAGAATATCATTTCTTGAGGAAGCCACATGGAGGCTTGGTGAAAATTAATGGCAGAACCTTTGAAATGCCAGGGAAGCATTTTATATGTACCTGCACACGGAGTTTTGCTGATCACACGTTTTGTTCCTTCGAAACACACATCGCCACAGACACACCGTTGCACTGACAAAGAGGCGCCCCGCAGATGTGTCTTGTCTCATTTTGAAATTAATCACATCTCAGAAACAGACTGCAGAGCGACGTGGCAGTAGCAGACTTCAAGCGAGGCTCTAATCACAGATGCTCAGTTTCCAGCAGTCAGCAAATATTAAAGATGGAGGTAATTGGTTAGTTGAAACAATGTGGTCTCTGAAACCCGAGCACATCTGCAGTATTTACCAGTGCACCTCTTCCTCCCATCTTTGCCGCCACCTTCCCTGTTTTCTCTTGGGAGATTCAACGTTTTTGTGATCCAAGCGTAGCCTGTTTGTCACTTTCAGTCCTGGCCTTCCTTTGAGATCGCCGCCATCTATCCAGAGATGAAGAAGCCTATCTAATATTCTGGCTGTCAGTCCCTCGGCGACCACCTCGTCTTGCTCTCCCCCCGTGTCTCCCTGCCTCCCGCGAGTCATCCTTTCATATCTGCGCTTTGCATTCTCCGCTCTCCCCATCTGTCCCTCCTCCTCGGACCCCTTGTTATGCGCGTCGAGTATTTCGCCCGTGCGTCGTACCACCCCGCGTCGTCTAGTGTGTAAATGTGTCCATGAATAAGAAACGGCGGCGTTTCCCGTCGGAGCAGAAATCCCCCCCACCCCCCCTCAGCCATTCTTGAGACTTCACGTTGGAGGATGGCCCGGGGGAGCTGCAGGGTGCAGCCCTGTAGCAGACGTGCTCCGGCACAGCATCCCGCTGGTTCATCGCAGCCTCTGTTCTCTAGCGTGACCCACAATGCACCACTCCCCCCCCCACCCCCCCACCCGTGCTCCGCACACATGCTGGAGCTCAGATGGCACCGCGCTGCTTTCGTTCCCTCGTTCCCATCGGAGGATGGGAGGAATTTACCGAATTGATCCGCCGCTCTGCCAGGGTGAGGAGGGGGGAGAGAAGGAGTCCTCCAACTGAGAGCAGAATCAATAGTTGGGTTTGACAGTGTATGGAGATGAATAACACACACGCCATATTCTAGCGTCTTCCTACGTTAGCATGAGGAGTGTGTGTTACTGTAAAACCTGCCTCAGGGAGCAGTTAACCTACCGAAGACAACTTGATTACTCCCAGGTTTAATGAAGAAATTTAGTGGCAGGGTGCTTATTACGTCTTTAAAGGCTTTTTGGACCCTGACAATCATCAGGCCCAGGCAAGAATCTTAAAATAAATGAATAAGAAAATGTTAAAAGTTAACACATTATGAAATTCTAGAATAAGACATTAAATTGCTGTTCAACTAAATGAATTTAATGGTACGTGTGTTTGTCACTTTAAGATCTACTACATATGGCATGCAGCAATAAAAGTGTGACATCATTTGTGTATTTGTTAAGTCCTACGGATAAAAAAAATCACATTTTTTAGGCTTATCCAGCAACACTAAATGCTACACTTTTTGTGTTTACTCGTCACATTCATGGAGAAATCCTAAATAAACAAACAGGCGATAAGGCAGCCGTCTGTGTTGACTTGCGGCAGTGCTCACAACGGCCTCCTTGCCCCTGGAGGTACAGTAGCTGCCACAGTGCAAATAGCCCGTGTGTGTTGCCACATCAACCCCTCCCTCGCCAAAGCACAGCGAGCGTCGCCCTCATTGTCCTCACGCGGTCCGCCTGGTTAACGGCCACGCCGTCCCACTCGGGCGGCCCTCTTTTTGTTTGTGCCAAAACGATTCCCTGCGAGTGACGGTGGCTGGTGTTGTGAAGCCAAACATTTAGGTATTGTGACTGGTCTCGCTGCCTCCGTAATTATTCCGTACACACAGTTTGACTCGGCGCTCGACAGTCTGTCTGCGCGTTCGCCTCCGGCGGCTCGACGCTCACAGCGTCCTCTCTGATTGGCCGGCCTGTCCCTCCAGGACTTAGCGGGCTCTGAGTGCTCAGCTGTCTGAACCCGGCGTGTTTCGCTCCAGCCTCATCGGTTTAGCAAAGCGTGGCTGCCTCGCTGTTGAAGGGCTCACCAGCCAGCACCCGTGGGCCTCTTCCACATGCGGGAGTTACGCAACACTGTCAGAAGAGAAGGGTAACTGGAGAGCTCGCCGCGCTCTCTCTCCCCGCGACGGTCTAATAAGGAGGAAGAGGCGACTGCTTCTAAGATTCCACATTTACATTTTTTTACATGGCGAGCACTTAGCCACCACTTTAATCCAGAGAGACCGAGAGTGTGAGAGCAGGTAGGTGGTTCATTATCTTGCTCAAGGACGTTTTGGCAGGATTCAGGGCTGCTGATGGACAGTCTGACTCATGCGACTGAAGCAAAGTGTCGACACCCTCACCTTGCACTCCGAGGCACACACACTTTAAGTGAAGGCCCATTTTCCCCGACCTCACTGCAATTTTAACGCGCCTCTATAAAACAAGCCTGGCCTTAAAGTGAGGATTAATAAAAAAAAAAAAAAGTTTTCTTTTTTTTTTTTTCTTAAGAAAATCAGATCAGCCTGGAGATCCCCACCACCTTGTGTGCAATCCATTAACACCTCTGGCATAACACCTGTCTGTAGAGCTCATAGTATTTCATTTATGGCGACAAAAATGTGAACTGTGACTGTATTATAATATAATGTTTGGGGTTTTATCGTATTAGTCTACATCTCATTTGTAGATGTGTGGCTAAATGTACTACAATATAGAGCGGTCCGGTACAAAAACATCAGTGACTATACTGCCAGTGCTAAACTATGTAGCTGAACAAACAATGACTGAGCACTGCAGGTATGTAGACTCACTCGATATCTTATTGGATGTCATACTACTACATACGTTCAGTTTCATCAATGCATGGATGTCTGCTCCTTTTGTTTCTGTTTGGGGGAGACAGAGCTCTGACACTGCACCTCACTACAACCGTAGTATCGCATCCAGCAGCCGCAGCTACAGGACGGTATTCTCTCACTGGAAAAGAAAACTCGACCTGTCTACCTGATACTGTGGACGCTGGCAGCAGGACAGCGTGACTGAACTCCGGCGGGGTCACCGGTCGCCCATGTCAGATGACCCCAGACGAGTGACCAGTGGCCGTTAAGTTTCCTGGTTTCGTCTTCCACCGCGGTAGAGACAGGGACGGAGACAGAGCCTGCTAGCCGGGTAAACAATGAGTGGACGGAGGACTTCACCTGCCAGCCGCAGGAGGACACTCCTGAGGTGGAATAACTCACTGGGGTGACCTCAGCTCTGCCAGCCCCCCGAATGAATTGTCTTTATCATGGAGTGACAGGTGTTTTCTTGTCGGGCCTTCAAGCTTAATATAAATTAAAGCTCCGCTCCCAAGGCAGTGATTAACATTTAAAATATCCCCATCAAGCATCTGCCCTTTCACTGCTTCCCCCGACTAGTATTGCAGCTGAAGCGGTTTATTTTCAGCCGGCGGATCTTGTTTTTTTCTCCGATATTTTAACTACAGCTAAGATTTTAGCACTTCTGTTTGGCCTGCCACAGTCTGCTCCTGTTCAGAGGCAACATAAAGACGTTTTAACTAGTCGATTAAGTCATCTTGTGTGTTTTACTTTCAATCTTCACCTGCGTATTAAGATGACATAAAGATAATAGACTGCCTGGATCCCGAGCTCATCTAATATAGAGTGTGATAGACAAAGAAAAGATACACAGATGTTTATATAGCAGCAAGATACTGAAATGTATTGCCACCAGTCGTCATGTTTTTATTCACCATATGGGATTGGATCCTAATTTAAACTGTTCATATCGCTTGTATGAGCACACTGTTTATTATCAGTTGTGTAAAACTCTGAGATGAGACCACACAAATAGAAATGTTGGCAGCCGTTCAGACTGTCCCACACACTTGTGTTACTTCATTCACAACACATGCAACTTGGCATCTGAGCAACTGATTAATTTATGACATTTCTGAATGATTTTGCTGTAAGAGACATGTTTTTTAAATGAGAGAGGAAGACAACTAAACCACAGAGAATCAAATGAACTGTTTAAAATGGGATGTTAATATAATTGAAAATCAAGCAGTTCACGACTCTGTATAGTATATCAGTATAGTATAATCCAGTGTATGCTTTAATACATTCTATATTTTGCATTTCTGGAAAATGAAAGAAACCATACAGATTAAGGACAGTGGAGAAATATTTTGACAATTTATCAAATATCACGCAGCGATCTACGCCCGGTTGGGAGTGAACTGTGTTGATCTGTGGCAGCGCCGGCCAGTCGGGCTAGATGAGATGCTGCTGGGTGCAGAGGGATGTGAAGGTGCATTGCGGGTTTGGACACATCAGCAATTTTTATTTTTAGCAACTTGTGTTAAGTAGGTTACCTGTCGGTGAGGTCTGAGCAATGAAATGTCTGTCCAGCAAGCCCCCAGGCTACAATTAGAGGAACCCTCTGATTCCCCTCTTTGTACATACCATCCGTGGCCCCTCACTTTATCTCCTCTTCGCCTTCTGTCTCAATCTGTCTCACTCCCTCTGTCTGTCTCTGTTATCTGTCTTGATCTGTCTCTGTCTCTCTCTCCCTACCCGCCGTGCTCTTTGGGTCTCCCCCTCCTTCTACTTATTTCCATCTCCTTTTCTGTCTTCTTTTTCCGCCTTCAGTCAGTCAGTTTAAGAGCCGCCAGGGGATAAATCTAATGGGTACACACAATGCTGAGGAATCTACAGAAACACACACACTGAAAGCTGGTTTCAGACTGACGGTGAGCGCTGTTGATGTAATTCCCCTACCTGTCCCGATGCTTTTTTTTTTTTTCCTCATCTTTTTTAATCTCCCCACATTTATTATGTCATCTGCAACATGCTGGAGGAGCCGGAGCTGTTTTGTTGCATTCCCGTTGTTTGTGCACAGGTGAAAGGAGGGAGGCGTTTGCACGTATGTGGGTCAGCATTATTTGTTTGGCTTCAACAGTTTCAGCAAGCAGATGATTGTCCGTGAGCTGTTCACAGTTGCAATGAAATTTGTGCCTCCGTGCACTCGTTAGTATACATTTGCATTCATTTATCCTCAGTAGCGGTACGTGACCTCATGAATATTGCTCCGTCTTACGCAGGTTTTTACGGCCTGGCTGCGCGCTATGCTCATGTGTTTCGCAATCCATCCCATCACCGGTTGTGTAAATCATTTCAACACAGGCTGTCATCCCTGATTCTGAGCAGCTTAAAGATCAACACAGGCCATAAGCATTACCAGCAGTCAAGAATAGCCAGATATGATGCTGCCTCACCTGCCGTGGCCTTATCGCTGCCACAGATCCCCTGTCTGTCTCTTATCCCTGTCTGAAAGTGGAACAGGCACAACAGCCACCTGGCCCCACCTGACTGTCCTGTGGATCCGTGGAGAGAAATTCAGGCTGAGTGTCCTGTGGATGATGCCGAGGATGGAAATAGTGGAGATGATGCAAAGTGTGTGCTACACAACGGCCACATCTGGCTCTCTCCTCGGCTTCAAAGGATGCTGAGCCCGGCATAGTGTTGCTCTCTGTGCCCGAAACAAAGCAGGAAGGATCAACATCTGGATTTCCCCCATTAAGTTTACAGAGCCGGGGCTAACAAATCACTGGATATGACCTTAATTATATGTGCACAGCTGGCACTGGGAGGAATCAGCGGGTCTGTCCTGATTAGCCGAGAGAGAATATGCAAATCGTCAATGCAGAAATGAGACCTATAGAGCCCATTGGAGGCACCTGTGCTCGTAGAACTGTGGTTATGGGGCAATAAAACAGGGATCGGTCCCGGCTTGTGTTTGTGTGCGGCGGGGATGTCGATCTGTTCGGCGGTGACAGAGGAGTGATGTCGCTGATGAGGCTGCAGTCGCTCCCAAGCACCTCAGCCTCCCCGCAGAGATCAAAGAGCCGGCAGCTCTCAGCAATGCACACACAGCCACACTGCCTCATCCTCCGGCCCGGTAAACAGCATGTGCAGTGACCTGTATCCCTCGTCAGCTCAGGTCTGAATTTAAGGGAGAATTCATTATTAAACGACATGTGCCGGGGAGATGACGGCGACTGTATCTGGGTTATTCCCTCGACAGTTTTACATTTTCATTTTGGTTTCACCTTCCTGGTGGATGCAGCACAGGCTCCGTCGCAGAGCGGCCGAGCACACGCTTACAAAAGAGAATTTAATGCGATGCGTTTGCCCCTCTGGGGTGTAAAAATATCAACCTCTGAAGAATGCAGCCCTGGTTGATCTGTAGATGGGTTTAACACCACGGGTCAGAACATTTTGGAGACAATTCGGCCAATAATTGGCCGTTTGTCCCCCCATCACCCTGTAAGCAGCCATGACTTTGAGCCGCAAACAGTGGAGCGAGTTATTTTACTGAGCGGTTGTGTGCAGTTGTGTGTGTGTGTGTGTGTGTGTGGCCTGTTGCTCCTCGTCCAGCGGTTCACTGTGGCTGCCCCGTCTCGCTCCGGCGCTCCCTGCAAACTGATTCACTGTCAGAAACACCGGGAACGAAGGTGGGCCCTGTTCTGTGGACACGTTTTTGACGAGCTGAAGCAGCAAACGCTCACACGCAGAGTGCGACAAGTGCTTTCATTGCGAAGCCGCAGCGGTGGGAACTGGGCGATTTGTATAAGCGCAAAAACTGCTTTTTCCAAGAATATTGAGATCAACGTCCAGTTCAAAAGAATGTAATGATACAAATATTCTATATTCAGCCATCGCTGGGTTCATTTTTGGTGATAGATAGTGATCTGAGACGTATTTCACCATTTGGTGTTTCAGTTACTGGGAATAATACCACATTGCATTAGAAATTAGAAATCCTCCGCACAGTATACACGCTTACGTTGCTTTTTCTTACCCCCCTCAGTTAAGCGAGCCAGCGTTCTTCTAATTTTGTCGCAGAAAGAGAGAGTTGCCGCATGAAATATGTAAGGAATCACTGTCAGAGAAAAGGCTGGTCTTGTAAGCCCGCACGCCGAGACCACAGGGCTTAAACTCCTTTGCATGTTTGCTCCCTGCATGGAAAATGAGAGGAGATGAGGCAAATATTTTGGAGGACGCGCGGAGGTGTGGAGGCAAAGGAAGGTGGAGAGAGGAGGCAGGAAAGATGTAGATGCGAGTGGCAAAAGGAGGAGATGGGGAGTGCAGGGAGTCCACTGGTGGAGACGACACAGAGAAGAGGAGGCGGTATGAAAACAGGGAACAAACAGAGAGGAGGAATAAAGCAGATGGGAGTTAAGAATTTAAAAGGAAGGAGACAGGCAGGGAGAGAATGAAGAGAATCAGGAGAAAGGATTTGACACAAGAAGGGAAGAGATTAAGCAGGGTAGAGGACATCCTCTCCTCGTTTTTGTGGTATTTTTTGAGTAATGAGGCTTTTAATTAGTAGAGGCATGCATGGTTTATTAAATCAAAGTGTTTACAACTTTCACTGTCAACCAGATTCTCGCTGGTCCCCGCTGATGTTGCCATGGTAATTATGTTGTCGTGAGCGTCCCCGTGATTGATGGGCTAACTCAGAAAAATTAATACATTAATCAGTGGTCTGTAATTATTTTACAAGCAGCGTTTATACTTGCCAAGTGATTCACCAAACCGTCCCGTCCATCCCGTCCATCTCTCTGCTCTTCCTGTACATTAGTGGAAATGATCATTATTTGCTCATGTGGTCATGTAAATGTGAGATAGCATTTGCGATTCAGTTCCCTGAAGATGGAGTCTTATCACTATCGTCTCAAAACCCAACAATTATCCACTTCTATTCACGTGAGACAGAGCAGCAGTGGCTGTCACTAAAGCCCCGGGCCAAGTAGTTCCTTGCTCATAAATGAATTGACTGACAGACTGCAAAGTCGATCAAAGCCAACCCAACTTCACATCTGCCCTGAAAGGACGCCTCGCGTCCGCATACTGCATATTTAGAAATACGAATCTGACTAATCAAAGCTCGTAACTTATCGGTCTTTTCTTTACGTCTCATTTGGGAAATTAGTTTTGCTGTCAGCTGGAGTGTGAACGCGCGGGAAAGAAAACATTTCACGCTACGCCGCCTTCGTTCCTGAAGAGCTGCGTGTGTTTTTATTTTTTTTTATTTTTTTGAAATCTTTTTGGGGCCTCGGTGGGAACACAATGTAAAAACTGTTAGTTCAATTTCCAACACATAATACACAGAACGACACACCACCTCCACACTACAAATCTCATTAAAGCATTACACACAGCTGTGCCAGCAGCTTCTTTCAGAGCCTGTGGTGTGTGTGTGTGTGTGTGTGTGTGTGTGTGTGTGTGTGTGTGTGTGTGTGTGTGCGCGTGTGCGTGTGAGATTCAGAGACGTAAAGCATATATTTAACCCATATGTGTTTGCCCTCGTACAAAATAAGCATATTGGCGAATAGTGCTAACGTGATAAACAAGGAATTAAGGAATTATATTTAGCTCATTGTTGACTGAAATACCAGAGTACTGTACAGTCGTGTTGAAACATAATGTTTTGCGATTATCTGGTTGCAGTCAATGTGCTGTGTTAAGCTGTGTTGTTTGTCACCACGTTTGTTTTAACGCACCTGAATTTTCCCCTCGCTCATTCTTTGACGGAGTGAATTAGATTTAACCAAATGAAAAGACTGGAAAAAGATGGAAAATGAGCTTGGTGAGCTTGGGTGGTTTAGGCGCAAATCGGAAAACTTCAACAATCGTTTTTCGGCCTCGGTTATGAAGCGATTTTCAGTCTCTAGGGAATGTTGGAAGAAAAACATACAACTTAGATCGCTTTAAACAAGAGCTGCAACTTTTGATGCTTTTCATGTTCCCGAGCAATGTCTTGATTTTCAAATGAAACATGATAAGATGCAAAAAAACAAACCGTCTGAGACACGTATGACCTTAGAGCGGATCACTCTGTGATGTGCTGCAGATGAATATTTCAATCAGCCGACTGATTGCTTGTTTAATCAGTGCCACCCGCGAATCGACTCTAAATCGACAAGTGAAGGAGCTGCACGTAAACCAGAAAATACAAATAAATTAAAGACACGGGGGTTTAAAGATAACCGAGCTGTGACGCTAACAGGGCCACTGACCGTCTCCCTGAGGTAGCCACCCCGAAGGGATTGATAAAAGAAAGTCTCATTTCATAAGAAATGTTCTGAGCGAGAAATACATTCATGCCACTCAGGTAGTCGTGCAGAAATGCACATTCATGTGGATCATGTGGAGCGGCGTCGTAACCTCCTGGCTGCGTGAGAGCGCCTCTCCGCTGTCAGACGCCGGCGCCGGCTTCTTCCCCTCCGTCCTTCTCTCGCCAACAAGCAACGAAGAGATGAAGTTTCTCACTCACTCACACCCACCCGCGCACACTCATTCTCTCGCCGACACACAAACGAACACAAACATCAAGGCCAGACGCGCTCGGGGCCCGGCTTATATCTGCAGCTCGCAGCGAGTCTGTCGGAGAGCGCCGCGCCGCCGGCCTTCTCCCCCGGTGCTGTTTGCGGCGTGCGTGTGATGGCGTGCGAAAAAGACGGTTGGGGAGTTTGTGGGGTGTGTGTGTGTGTGTGTGTGGGGGGGTGGGGGTGGGGGGTTATATCAGAAAGGCTGCGTATGTACAATATTTGTGTTTGCGAGTGGGACACGCACAGCAAAACAAGAGCCAGTGTGTGTTTGTGTGTGCGCGTGTGTGTGTTTATGTGAAGTGCCCGGGCTGTGGATTAGACAGCAGAGGCTGAGAGACTGAGGCCCGGGGAGCGCTGCTGCCAGAGGAGCCGGACTAACACTAATAGAAACACAGCAACATGGCGGCGCCACCGTAACGCTGTCTGCTCTTCAATGATGAACAATGATGATGAACGCGTGACTCGCCGTGACTTGGCGAAACGCGCAAAGGTGGAAAAAGAAATACGGGTATTTACGTCGGCCGGGATACGGGCTAAACAAAGAATGTCTTTGCCTTTTAGTGCCTGAGAGCAGCTCCTGAAGAGATTCAGTTTTTGGTTTTGTGGGGTGTCTGAGGTGTGTGATCTGTGTGTGTGTTGCAGGACTCGGCTCAGGAGGGCGTCATCACCCGGGACATCCACCGCACCTTCCCCGCACACGACTACTTCAAGGACTCCGATGGAGATGGGCAGGACTCGCTGTACAAGATCTGCAAGGTGAGGCGTGACACTTCGTTTTCCTCACGACGGCCCCCATTTCGCCTGCTCGCCGCGTCAGAGCGCGATGCGTTTTCTTTATTTATTTTGGCTCTCTGAGCTCTGGCGGTGCTCGGCAGGGATTTCTGCTCGGCATTTTAAAGCTGGCCCCGCGTCATATGATGGACGCTGCCCGCCTATACGGAGACGTGGACGCGGACCCTGCCTACACATGACATACCGGACGTGGCCGCCACTCACTGAACAGTCATCCGTCTTCTCATCCAGCGTCGGAAGCGACGAATGTGGAAGCAACTCTGTAGGCGGCTGATTTCTCTCCGTTTAGCCGCCAAATAAGGTTTCGATGGCTTAAGTTGTGGATAAGAAAACACCGAATACATAAGGCTATAGTTACAGTATTATGTATGTAGAGGCTGTGTGGCCAAAATCCAGGCAGTCTCGTAACAGAATATGAGAAACATTGCTGGTTTCAAGCTAAGAGTGAGATAAACTGGCTAAGCTTGTGTCAATGGTTCCCTGAGAAGAAACTCTCTTAAAACCTTCTAAACAGAGAATACGACGGAGCTCGACCGCAGGAACTTTGCGCCTCCTTTACAAACTCATACATTATTGATCATTCTCTCCCATTGACCTTTCGCTGGGTCACCTGCGAGCGTGGCGCTATGAAAAACACGCGGCGGTCCCCGCTCCCCATTAAAATGAATGAGCAACGTAAGTGCTGTAAGGAGAGGGTCCCGGCGGATACCCATCCTGAGGTAATTACCTGTGAAGAGACGCGGTACATTTTACTCAGACAAAAGCCAAGGTCAGCACTACTGTACTGTATTAAAGCCAGTCTTAATCTCTGTCACTGTCCTCCTCGTGGCAGCTGTGAACTCAACCCAGACGCTTTCCTGCGCTCGGCCGTCTCTGCACTGCCCTTCACTGCAGCCAGCAGCACAAACACAGAAGAGTAAATACAGAAGCCCGGACAGGCAGATTTTATATGGAGTTTTAAAGCAGTCCGAAAGAACAAGGGGGGGGGGCGCATATATTTACAGGTCAGCTGGCACGGCCTCGATCTGCATGTCAGTGAGAAAAGATCCACTCATTTTCCCACTGATTATTATCAGTCACTAGTAGCAAACAAAGCGTGTTCAGTAACTCGATCCCCAGATCACTGCACCTTCATTAAAACCTTTAAACAAGAGACAAAAAACAACAGGAGCATGAAATAAGTGAAGGAGCAACTTGGATAGATGACTCGAAATGAAACCTATAGAGATGCCGCTCAATCATTGCGAAATGATTAACAAAATGAGTGGAAAAGTCGGTTTTACGCTACCCTTTACCCCACACCTCTGCAGAACTGCATGCACACGCAGGTTGGTTGATGTGACAGGTCGCTGTGCCGTGCGACAGCGAAGACTGCGATCGTACAAGGCCGTTCTCCACCGACGCAGACGTCCCCCTGCGTCTCTGCTTCGTCTCGCGTCGAACTGACTGACTCCGTCATTAGATGCAAAAGCCTCCCGTTCAGTGATTATGCAACGGACAGGAACGTGCCGGCTCAAAGCCGAGGCAGATGAAAGGAGTACGCACATCAAACACAAACATGGATTTCACCAACGTGGTTTTTTTTTTGCCCATTCATTAGAGTCAAAGGTAGTTTCAGAGTGATGAAGTAGAACTTTCACTCCTTTTGTGGTTTTCCTGGCGCTGCACAAGTGGAGTCTGGCCGGTCAGCGCTCTGGGAGAACCTGTCAGGAAGGGTTAGCATCCAGTCTGGACCCAACTAGGTCAGTGGCGAGCCAGCCTTCATTTGTATGCAAATCCATGTAGATTTGCCGCTGATAAGGTTGGTTGGATCTTGAGGCATGAGTGGGTTACAGGCACAGAGGATCCAGGACAAAGTTTATATTCATCTTCATATTCTACTCTGTAATAAGCCCGAAGACTTTCATTTTCTAACCTTTATTCTCCAGGGAAGGTCACCTGGGCCCCCTCCTTTCCTTTTTTTTCGAAGCGACAACCTGCTCTCGTTCTCGCAATGCGTCCACTCGGTCACACTTCCAGGTGACCTGCACGACCCCGGACGGCCAGCGGCGCTCGGCCAGACGCCCCGCCGGGGCGGTCGGGGGGGGGTTAACCGCCCCGCTCAAGGGCACGCAGACGCTGGGCTCTCGGGGAAGGCGGAGCGTTATTCTCTCAGCTGGGTGCGGGGATTCAACACCTGCCGGCTTCCGATAAACGGATAAAGGGAACTATGTCTCTGCAGAAGCGCAACTTAAACAAAGGGGGGAGGGAGAAAAAAATAAGCAAACACGAGCACGCCTCATCAAGCGGACTAATGCTACGTATCCCGGTGATCGCCGAGTGTTTCCATGCACTGATTATGCAGGACGCTACCACATATCCTGGCGACCGGCCTCCCGATCCGATTTGTGTCCAAGCGCAGAGAAACTTGCTTCCTATTCCCCAGGCACGCTCCGACCTTTGATCTGCAGAAACGTGAAGCTCTTCCTGCGCTGACCGAGTCGTATATCACAAATAAAATTATATTACCGTGCACAGGACTGAGCCTGCAAGGTCATAACGGATAACACTTTTTAGCGATCTCTTCTAATGCTATTTGGGGCTTCATAAAAAGTGTCCGTGAGCCAACTTCCACTCCACAAATCTCAGTCAAACTGGACACATTTGTTGCATGTACGTGCAGCATGTTTATTTCCTGGCCATTCCTTGCAATTTGCATATTAAGTGACCTACATCATAAAAACTATTGCAAGATTGTAGAGCAACATCCAAGTAACAAATGCACACCTCTATGCACATATTATTATGATATTTGTATCCTTTTTTTTTAAAGAGTTCATCAAACTGAAGCTTTCGGATACTTTTAGTTTTTCTCCACAAAGACACTTTACAGCACAGGTCACATAACCACAGGTCAGGAAGCCCCGACTACATTATGAAGTCACATTGAGTGACTGAATTGCGTTATAGGCATAGATTTCCCTTCAAATTTCTACACAGAAAGACTAATAATAATAAACCTGAATAATAGACCTGAAACTGGACCTCTAGATTGTAATAATCCACCCCTCTGAGCCTATTATCTGCCCAGGCTAACAAATTTAGATTTCACCCACCAGGACCTCCCCCATCCATCTGTCAGCGTGCTCTCCTCCCAGCCGAGTTAGGGACATGTGAATGCCACACTCCATCAAGCATGTCAGCTTGTAGATTACACTCCAGACAGCTCCACAAGACTTCTCCATTACCTCCGCATCAGATCCCAAATTAGTTGGAGGTAGCCGCGGCCCGAGCTCCGGATGTCCACGCTCATTTTTCAGGCGTGAAACGTGGGAGAGGATCCCTTGACCCCACGTGCGGAGGTTTGACTGATACTGGGCATCTCGGGAGAACAGTGCAAACGACATAAGAATTAAAAGATCGTTTTTTTTCCCCCTCTCAACTCTCACACGCTCTCACACGCTTGGCCACGTGCGGAGCTGCCCCACCGGTGGATGCGACTGCGGGATACCTGTTCTACATTCCCCGGGTCCGTGCCGCGCTCCGCTACTGCTGACCTTGCATGGCGTTCAGAGGTCCGGAGCTGCTGGGGTTTTTCCTTTTTTTTTTACCCACCGGCTGATATGCAGAGGTCAGGTGGGGTGGGTAATGTCAGACCAGGCTCGGGCTGCCCTGTTTGGTGGCCCGCTAAGCTCTCATGTCTGCAGCCTAGGCGGTGCACTGGAAAGGAAAGGCATCAGCCTTCATCTATTATTTCAGTGTTTATTGTGTTTTTGTGGTTTTTTGGTGAAGAGACAGATGAGGGTCGTGGCTGCGTGTCGTGAGCTTCACCTTCTCCCGTGTGTTGAAAAAAAAAAGGAAAAAAAGACAAAGAAAAGTGTAGGTCAAATGGTTTTAACCACTTTCGCATCTCCCCGGATGCTTGTTTACACTGTGAAAAGGCTGTTTGCTCATTACCGTGATTGGTGGGGTGTGTCATCTCGCGACCGCTTTGAGATGGCGCCGGTCATGTCAAGGTTACTCTCCTGGGCTGGTCCTCCATATTTCAATACTGAAACCAATCAGTGTTTTCTTTTTTTCCTCTCTATTGGACAGACTCCTCTCCTCTCTCATTGCTGCAGTGGAGGGGAATTAGGTCCTGTTGTGTGAATACATATACACACGTGTGTGTGTGTGTGTGTGTGTGTGTGTGTGTGTGTGTATATATATATATGTATGTATGTATATATAGACACACACACACATGTATATCACTGCTGTGTAAAACCAGTCCAACTGTTGGCTAAGCCTGGTTTTTAATGGCAGCTTTGTGATGACTAATGCACATTTGTTGCTGTTATGCTGCTCTGGTCCCAGGATATTTAGGTCAGGCATTTGATTTTAAAGCAGCTGCAAATCAATGTTTTTAATAATTGTAATGTGTCACATGTGACCGTGACAACAGTGTCGGCCTGCACAGCTTTCTCACCTGAATCCGCTGCTCGCCTGGACTCCACGGACCCTAGATAACGAGTCTCAGCCCTCTGTTTTGCTTCCGACCTGCAACTTTAGAGCCCTGTGTTACCCTCATTGCTCCCATTGTGTGGCTATCAGCTGCGGGGAGTCGGCCGATATCAGCGGAAAACCAACAGAGGCAGCTACTGACTAGCAGGCGAACGTGGAGGAGTGCTCAGCTGCTCAGGAACCACGTATTCCCAGTCAGGAATTGCAACAGAGCCAAGGCTGTGCTAAGGAGGAGTGAATATTAGACTGAGCTGGATGGTGGCCAGACACACGGCTCCCAATGAAAGATGATGCCGGCGCTGATGAGGAAACGGCTGGCCATCAACTCTTCAGCATCGCACTATCAAAAGGTGGCGATGCGTCAGCGTGGAGTCGATGGCTGTTTTCTGCTGTATTTATGATGCTGTCAGCAGCCACTTTCCACTCTAAAATGCCGTAAAGCTGACGAAAACAAGACTCGGATTCAGATTTTCCATCTCGTTAATGTTGCGCCCGTCAAATAAAAATTTCACATTAAGGGACGAAACGCCTTTGTCAGTGCTGCGCTCTCAGTTTTTTTCTCAAAGAGCGTGTTTTGGATTTTGATGTCACGCTATTCACCTTGGAAATGTTCACATGTGAAGCGCTGAGCTTTTAAGATGAAATGTCGCCACAACAAGAAATTCAAGAGCACAGAGTGGCAAAGTGGTTTTCCAAGATGACCCGAGGTTTTACTGCTCAGCTCCCACCGTAGTTTTGCATATCACAGAGCAGATAACCACCGCAGCATTAATGAACCTTCACATAGCAATAAAGCAGAGTCTTAAACCAGGGGCTACCACCAACCCCTCCTTCAATCCTGAGGTGCAAGATGGTAAAACCCTCTTAATTCCTCTTTACAACACCATGGCTCAGCTGTGCATGCCCCTGTGTGTGAATGTTTGTCACCCCTGACAGGAAGGTTTTCATAAAACATGCTTTTAACGGGTAAATGATAATTAGCACCTCAGCTTGTCATAGTTTACAGACTGGAAATTTTATTGTTATATATGTTGTATGTTGGTATATATGTTGTTTGGCATTTCAAAGATTATTGTGTTTGTAGAATTGCACTGAAACGATCAAACTTCTCCTGTTTGATCAAACAGATTAAGAAAAGTCTCATTTGATCGCATTCACTCTGTGAAGTTTGAACCTTATTAAATTGCATTATTCAGATCCTATTCTTGGAGCAACAAAAATGAAATTTGTCAAAATGTCAGGTAGCTTTAAATTACAACGTGGAGCATTATTCATCACCATGAACTTTGCGAGCTCTGGCATAATGATCTGGTGGCGTGGAGAGCGTTCACGTCCGTGGTTGCTGTATAGTTTGGCTGCTTGTCAGTAGCGTCGGTGCAGAGCAACCAGCAGTCGTCTTAATCCAGACCACCACGCTGTATGGTTGCTGTGAGGTTACTCTCACATCATGTGTGGGAATGACCAGCTGCGTCACAACAGGTCACAGCTGTTGTTGAAACGTCAGCCGAGGCAGTTATGGGTTTGCTCGGCCATAGTGGTTTTTGAGTATTTACTCAATATTTTTTTTCTTGCTTGAAGGTCAAAAGAATGTGATCCATCTTGATCCATCTTTTAAGCTTTTTTTTTTAACATCAACAAATTCATCTGTTGTGCTCCATGATGCGATTCGTTGATAACTTGCAGATAAACTAACCATTTGTGCACCCCCCTCCCCTTTTCTCTCCTCTTTCTCTCCGTTTCTTTCTCTCCCCCGCTCTCTCTCTCTCCCCCACTCTCTCTCTCCCTCTCCCTCTCCCTCTCTCTCTCTCTCCCTCTCTCTCTCTCTCTCTCTCTGGCAGGCCTACTCTGTCTACGATAAGGAAATTGGGTACTGCCAGGGACAGTCATTCCTCGCTGCTGTTCTCTTGCTGCACGTGAGTTACTGTAACTTGTCATCCAGCCGAGCGGACAGTGCTCATGTCTGTACAGGATTCGGTTCAACAGAATCGTACGGCTTCTGATAAAACACAAACTATGTGCCTAGAAATGCCAGCGACAGAGTGCACCACGATTTATCCACCCTTCTCATGTGCATCGTCAACAACCACAAAGATCAAGCCTAAATTAAACCTCACCTTTTCCTCCTTTACATTTGTGGAAGAACGCGCTTATCTTCTGCCCCAAGCTTTCAAAATAAGAGCTGTGGGACGCAGCCTGCTCTGCTATAGAGTGCGTTGGAGAACAGCAATCAAGCAAGTAAAGGTTAAATCTTTGATAGAAAATGTTTGAGTGTTGTGCGGCACCTCCACCTCCCAGCATCTGCATAAATGTCAGTGGTGGGTGCGGCAGCTGTAATAAAGTAGAATGAGACAGTGAGAAAAAAAAAAGAAGAAGTTGCTGAAGGCTGGAAAGAAACAATTATAGAGGAATGATGTGGAAGGAGAATGAGAGAACTGGGGAGTTAGAAAGAGGTGGACAAGACGCTCGTTCACTCTCCCACATGTGTTTTCAAGGTCACTGGCAGAGCCCCGGCTCTATGCCTCCCCTATTTTGGGGAAGACAGATGGAGGAGAGACAGAGGAGCAGGGTGGAGACAGGAGTCCCAAAAGGGGGGAGGGATGTGGCGGATGTTTGGTTCAGATCCAAGCGATGAGGACAGCGGAGGTTAAAGCGAAGGATGAGCGAAGACGAGGAGTGAGGTCACGGGGAGGTGGGCTGAGGAGAGACGGTCGGGGAGCCGCGGACAAGTTCAGCAAAGACACGTCGTGATGCACGGATGAGGGGAGGGGGGAGCGGAAAAGGTGAGAGCGGAGGAGAGGGAGCGCAGGGGGGAGTTTGGGAGGAGGAGGCTGTAAAGGTGAAGAGAGGGAAAGGGAGAGATAAAGGGGACAGCAGCAGTAAAAGAAAGAGAGGTTATAACAGGCGGAGGAGGCAGACAGGTTATACAGGAGGAGGAAGAAGAACGGAGAGGTTATGGAGGAGATGTCAGGAATATTAATAGGGGTTCAGGTTTACCTGCAGGAGCCCATTCAGCCCCAAACACATACTGTCACTCTGATTAAATATCACCTCACTGTGTGTGTGTGTGTGTGTGTGTGTGTGTGTGTGTGTGTGTGTGTGTGTGTGTGTGTGTGTGTGTGTGTGTGTGTGTGTGTGTGTGTGTGTGTGTGTGTGTGAGAGAGAGAGAGGGAGAGGAGAAAAACCCATGAAGACACACACTGTTTTGAGCTTTTTCCTCGTGCCTCTTATCTTCATTCATCCACGCAACACACACACACACACACACACACACACACACACATGTAGCAACACATAAATACCACATATTTTTGCATGCACTTGAACTCGGAACACATGGAGACAACCTCAAGTATGTCCTCCTGCACCCCTTTCTCCCTCCTGTCTTTATTTACAGCCACTCGAATCATTTCAGAAAACAACATCTGTCATTTGTTGAGCGGAGGGGCTGGGGTTTACCAAAACTTGGTAAATAAAATTTGGCCCCTGTCTGGTAGCATCACACTGCTTTACTGCAACAGAAATGCAGATGGAGATTAAACGGGAAAACAGAATCTGTTTCTTGTCTTGAGGACTGCTTGACCTTCAAACATGCTTTGGAGATCCAGGCAGAACGTCTCTTTCTTTTTGCCTTTGCTGCAACATATTCACATTTTGAATGCTGAGCTGAAACTTCTACTTCATATGAGCTTTTTTTAATGGTTTTTGGATATCCACATCGTTTCAGATGCCCGAGGAACAGGCCTTCTCTGTGCTGGTGAAAATCATGTATGAGTACGGCCTCAGAGCTCTCTACAAAAACAACTTTGAAGATCTGCACTGCAAATTCTACCAGCTGGAGAGGTTGATGCAGGTTAGTGATGTTCGACTTCTTTTTATTATTGAAATGTAATGGATTAACACACTGCAGCAAAAAGTATGCTGATTTTGCCGTAAAAGTCTTCCCATAACTTTATTCCCCTTTTAGTGTTGGA
Source organism: Karalla daura (assembly GCA_029224185.1). Taxonomy (NCBI): domain Eukaryota; kingdom Metazoa; phylum Chordata; class Actinopteri; order Chaetodontiformes; family Leiognathidae; genus Karalla; species Karalla daura. The sequence continues at coordinate 10,685,764 of CM055194.1, forward strand.
GAAACTCGACTCTTCTGGCTAATCAGCTAAACTGCTGTAGGATCACAGTTGTTGCCACTGTTGTTATGGAGACAAACCCAAAAAAACAGTTCATTTAAAGCATATTCAATCAGCCTGCGAATCTCTCGCTATCCCTGGCTCTTGTAATCTTGTAATTCTCTAAAGTGAGAATGGTAAATGGCTCCCGTCGGTCACTTAAAGAGCAGAGTTTTAGTGCAACTCTATTGCGCCCGACACCTCCGGCTATTGAAGGAATGAATAATCTCACTTCACAGACAGATAGAGAAATTAAAACGATGTGGTGGCCACTGCAGTTACAGCCCGAAATTAGAATGTTAAACGGTCATTTTGTTCACATAACGAGCCCCGTGAAGCAGCACAAAGTGCCGTGAAATTCACGTCACATATCCAGCAGCCCTGTTTGTACAGCTTAGTCTCAGCTCATCTAATCAACTAATCATTTTTAACTTCCCTGAGAGTGAGAGTCTCTTTGGCTGTTTGACTTGATTCATGATTGAGTGCAGGGTTTGCTCAGTCGCTCACTCTAGATCCCACTCAGAAGCAAAGACTTGCAGACAGTGCAAATAAAATGCAAAATGCACTTTCATTTTACAGAGAAGCGGAGAGGGGGAAAAAAAGGGTTGATCATATTCAAGTATGTAGCCCTTGTTGCCGCCGGTTTCATCATCTGTTTGGGCAGAGTATGTCTGTTGTTGCCTTGTTGACTCATTTATAGTCAGAAAATCTAAATGAAAATGAGAAGAATTAATTCCGTAATTAAGTCCGCGTGAGACTTGCAGTCTCTGTAGGCTAAGCATTCTTTCTGCCTGTTGAGGCTGATCCTGGCGCTCCTTAAGTCCCATCCCACTCAGGTATTACAGCCTAAATCCACTCGCTGAGTAGAGTTTAATTGTGGCCCTGAAATCCATCCGGGCCCTGCAGGCAGTCGTCGCTCAGCATCAAGATCAACTCGGTTAGCATCGACCACATGCGCTCGATGTAAGGATGTTAGCATCGACTGCTAATTATTAGCGCAGAGGTGGGAGCCCGCTATCTGATCCAGTCAGGTGTCATGTGGCATGGTAAGTGTCGGCTGCCAAAGTGGATCACTATCTGACTAACTGGATCCTTAATGCACTGTCCATGCGTGTACAGAAGACACATGTCTTCCTCCACACATGTACACACACAGTTATACACGAAGGGAAGAAGGTGACAGCCACACCAGAGGAAAAATGGGGATTAGAAGGAATATACTGGTAATTCTAACTCCTGATGCTTGTGGAAGTGTAATACACATCACAGATTTGAAGATGTCAGACCTCGTGATATCATCTTTATAGTGTTATATGATGTAACACATAGGTGGGTTTAGGTATTTAGGTGGTTCAATAATGTCTGTACAAATTATGAATTGGGATGAAGGCTTCGTTTTTTTGCGCCTTATTTTCAACTTTTCTTTGTTCTTTTGTCTTTTAAAGAGATCATCATCTCAGTGAGACAGCACAATTTAATAAAGCATGAGTGAAAATGAAATAATGCAAAATTGAACTGACAAGCGGGGCCATGTCTTTGTATATTCTTGTAAGCGCTGTTTTATTCCACAAGTTTCTCCTGCTCCTCCTCCTACTCCTCCTGTCTGCTCCTCCAGGAACAGCTTCCAGACCTGTGGTCCCACTTCCAGGAGCTGAACCTGGAGGCACACATGTACGCCTCACAGTGGTTCCTAACTCTCTTCACTGCCAAGTTTCCCCTGTGCATGGTCTTCCACATCACAGATCTGCTGCTCTGCGAGGTACAGTTTCACACACACCACACTGTCCAAATTTCATAGAAGGGAGGATCGACCTGATAGAAAGTTGAGAGGGGTCGTACATAATAAAAGGAGTGGGGCGGGGGATATAGCAGTTAATTAGAAAGTATGAAGAGCAGCAATTAAAAAGGAGCAAGGAAAACAGGACAGAGAGGAATGGATGGAGGAGATGTTTCTCATGTACAGTGCATCTATTGAGCACCTGTCAGTGGCCAGCAGGACAGGGTAAAGCTATGCCAGCACCAGCAGCCATCCAATACAATCAATGTGGCTGCATTGATCAGGCTTTCAAGGGTTGATACAATCACTGGCTTAATATGATTAGGACTCCTTGACCTGATACCAATCATTTCTTACTTCTTGCTCTAAAACACTTAAAACACAGAAAGGTCCTTCGGGGAGTTTGTCTCTCAAAAGCCACTTCTGTAGCTCAAATCTGTCAGTGTGCACTTCAATTTTAAGTTGTAATGAATAGTAGTGGAAGGTAGATCTCTCCGTAGATTTGTTTATCAGTGTGCTTTGTAATTTATCCTCCAGACATGATGAGCAAGAAACTCCCATACCTCACCCATGGCCACAAGCTGAAATTAGTTTTCTCTATAGGGTTGGTGGGCTGGTATCAGTAGTATCAGTTCTTGTCTTCTGTTTGATGCACGAAAACCAAAAATGGATGCTGGCTACTTGTTTTTTTCTTCATAGCGCTCACCCTTTGCTAGTCCTCAACACAACTTTCCAACACAAGGGGCATCAGTAATGTACCTGGTAACATAACACCTTCAAACTGGCTGTCCACTCCTGAGTTTTTGTGTAATAAAGCGTACCATCTCAGCTGTGGCTCTGTTGCTCAGGGACTGGGCCTGAGAAAGAGAGTGAGGTTTCAGATGAACACCACCTGCTGGTGAGTTGGATCAGGTGGCAGGTGGAGCTGCCAGACAGACCTGACGGAGCCAAATGTGTAATGAGGGTGGGTTGGGACTGTCTGACCGAGGCTCTTGTCTAGAGGTGGAACATGCAGCTGTTTCCTGATGGAAAATAAACATTGTTCTTAGTGTACGTAGCGGGGGACGAGGATAGAACCCTGAGGAACTCCTCACCCAGCACGGCCAAGGGAAGAGAGGCGCTGCGGCATAAGCTCTGTTAGACAGCACTTCCTGCAGGCCCATTTGACCAAGCAAATATTCCTCCCTCCATCGTTGAGTATTTATGTATGATTTTATGTTATGTGTCAAGAGAATATGGATCATTGGTGTTTTGCTTTTGTCTTTGACTCATCTCGATGGTTTCACAAAATATTAATGTGAAAATCTTATTTGTTTCCTTTCATATGAAATTCTTCTCTAAAAAGATCCTATTATCCGTTTCTAGTCTTCTCTCTCTCTCTCCCTCTCTCTCTCTCTCTCTCTCTCTCTCTCTCTCTCTCTCTCTCTCTCTCCTCTCTCTCCCTCCTCTCTCTCTCCTCTCTCTCCCTCCTCTCTCTCTTCTCCTATTGGCCCCAGGCAGAACAATTAAAACTTTCCTAGGTCTTTCTCACCCAATGAGCCGCATGATGAGAATCTGCTCGTTAAACCAGAATCCTCATCTCCTGCATCCCTCTCTGTCCGCCCTCCTCTTCTTGGCTCTTCTCTCTGCCTCATCTTCTCCTACACGTTTTTTGTTTACTTTCTCTATCATCTGTTTCTTTCTTATTTACTCCCTCTCTCTTGCCAATTCCTTAACAACTTTTTTGCTGTATTGATTCAGCATCTCTCTTTTGGTTAAATCTAAAACATATTTACGCAGACGTCTCAATTGTTTCTTGCCTGCAATTTCTCTCTCTCTCTCTCTCTCTCTCTCTCGCTCTCTCTCTCTCTCTCCTTTCTCTTTCTCTTCTGTCTGTCTCACTGTCCTCAGCTGTCACCTCCTCAAAGATTTATGTTTTGTAATTTTTTTTTCTCTCTTTGCCCTTCTTTCCTTTGTCTGAACTTCTTTAACATCTCTTTATTAGTCACTCACTCACTCAGCTGTTGTCTTTCCCTCATCAGCAGATTGCTGTGCTTTCAGAATTATTTTTAATTCTCTCCTCTCTACTACACTCCTCAAAATGTGTTTAATCAATTCATGGTGGGTCGTCCCCAGCTTTTGTTTAAAGGCGTTTGAGGGCATGTGAGAGATAGACACCATCCATCCTTTTTCTAAACCTGCTTTATACCTTAACGGTGTCGCAAGGTCTGCTGGAGCCTATCTCAGGCACACACAGGGCGAGAGCAGGGAATACATCAAGGGCGGGTTGCCAGTTCATGACAGGGCACACGTACACTCGCACACAAGGCATTCACTCTCACAATCACATCTTGGGGCAATTTAAAGTCTCCAATCCACCTACACGTGTGTGTTTTTGGCCTGTGGGAGGAAAACCTGCACAGACACAGGGAGAGCACACATATCTTGACAGAGAGGCCCTCAGTCTGACCCGGGAGTCAAACCGAGGTCCTTTTTGCTGTGAGGTGACAGCCCTAACCACTCACCACCGTGTCACCTGAGCCACTGTTTTCTGTTTTTTTTACGTAAAGGATTTCACGTGCTGCTTTAACAAGCAGCTAAAGGATCCCAGGTCTTTTTCTACGTCTGCTGATCTCTGCTCAATTAGCACCAAATTACATTTTTCCTCTTTCAGTGTCACACGGCTGCTTTTGTTGGGAAATTTTAGAAGAAAGAAAAGAGGAACTGTTCCCCACTTGGCACACAAATCATGAGCAAAGTCTCTCTAATGCATAAATAGGATCATCTTAAAAGAAACCGATGTGATGTTTGGCCAAAGTCAAAGTCATTACAGCACCTTATCACATTGATAATTCAAAATAAGTAATTACAGTAGCGGGTCGGTTCAAAAAAACTGTGTGTGAGAGAGAAAGAGAGAGAGCTGCACTGTTATTTTTTGTTCCACAGAAAGAGTACTTTCATCATCTTGTCGTCTTGAACCTCCGCTCCTGACTTGGTTTATTGCCTCACCACCTTCTCTGTCATCATATCTCACCCTTTCTGCGTGTTTATCTCTCCTGCATGAATCTGTCTTGCTCGGCTGCACACACTCTGGGATTATCTCCCTTTCTCTCAAACACACCTTTGATCATGCCTCAGCACTGTGGCACCATCTTGAGGTGTATAAAGATAGGTGTGTGAAGGCAGAGCTCCCCCCTTTTCTCTTTTCTGTCTTCCTCCGGGTTATTTTTAGAGCGGTCCAGATATTTTTAGCTCAGTGTTGCCATGTGAACTGGTTGTCACGGCGACCGAGGGGATGGGTGGTCCCATGCAGAGCTGACATCAGCTTTACATTTTCTTTCTTTCTGTGTCAAAATCACACAAACAAAAGAGGAAGGGGGAGAAAAAAAGCACATTGTCAAGCATAAAAAAGTGAAGCAAGAAAAACTTCCTACGCAAAGGTCTGATCCACACAATAGAATCACCACAAAGCAAACTTTCAGACTGATCTGTTTTGTGTTGTGTTTTATTGTGTCTTTAAATTTAGAACTTTGAAGAACATCTACTTTCTCCTTAGTCATGCTCAGTATTTTTTTGCTAAATCTTCAACTTAAAGTTATCAAGCTGTTATTTGGATATTAGTCTTAATTAATTAGTTTGTCGTTCTTTTAATACTTAATCAGAATGTTCAGAGAATAAATTCCAAGGTGATTTATAATCTTAAAACATGGATAGATTCTCATGATGGACGCTAGTGGAAAAAGGTCTGTTAGTATTGAAATCAAAACTACCAAAATCAGCAGGGGGGAATATCAGATTATTGGTAATAAACACATAGATCAACTGTAAGTGTTGAAAACCTGCTGATATGTGTTTCTGCACTAATACGTTCCTCTCCTCTCTTCCAGGGTCTGAACATCATCTTCAATGTAGCCCTGGCCCTGCTCAAGGTTAGTAATTACTTCATTCATACAGTTACCTGAACCATCTGTTTGACTTCTATCAAATCTGCTTGTCTGTCAAATGTTCCAGCTCTTGAGACCCGTTCACTTTGAGTGGTTTCTGATCCATTTTAATTCAGTGAATGGAAAACAGTCTGGGTTGTTTGTATGGTGAAGTATCTGGTCAGTTTGCTCACTGAAGAAGAACATATCTGGATTTCAGTAGTAGTACAGTTACTACAGTTACACCTGAATGATTTCGATTTCTGATTTTATTGTTCTATGCTGAGCGAGGATGACAAAGCGACAATGGAAAGAAAGCAGGACTGAGCAGACACGTCGCTGTGTGTGTGAGAATGTAAGGTCTGAGGTGTGATGCACTGGGCCGAGACCAGACAGACAGTTTCTTGGCGTTTCTTGCCCCCTAGTGCTTCAAATGGAAACTGCACCTGAAAGTGAGGAGGCTGATTTGTTTCGAGATGAGTGATGCTAAACAGCGGGTTGAGTCTGACTCAGCCTTTGTCACTGATCAGGGCAACAAAGAATATGTTCATGTGTTTGCATTGTGGTAGGTTTACTTCATTCATTGTGATTTTTTTTTAAATGTATTTTTTGCCATTCATCAGTTACTTTGACCCAATGCGACTAAGACACACATTAGGGCTTACCTTGGGTTTTGATCCATGGACAGTCATACTGCCCCAAAGCCATAGCCACACAACATAATGTGTATGTATACTGGGCAGGAAATGCATTTAGGTACTGCTTTCATGTCACCAAACTCATTCGATTTTCTTAAAAAAAATAATAATAATATTGAGATATGAGACATTTGGTTTTAAAATCAATCAACATTAACATAATTTGAAAATAAATCAAGATGACGATGATAATAACAACAACAACAATGATAATAATCCATTACGTTACATCAACTAAACGTCACAGCTCTATACTGTATGACACCTCATTATTTGCTTCATCATGTACGTCTTACAGGAGTTAGGCAGTATAAAGCTGGCTTAGTTAGGCGTGTCCGTGTCTTCCATTTAGCTTCACCTTACCACACACCGGATTTTACTTATCAAGTTTGACATATAGAGACTTGATGCTTTTTCAAGCTTTTTCAAGCAAATGTCTGTTAATGCGCAAATAGTCGTCACCATTGAACTTTCTACCAATCGATCAATCTTTTTCTCGGTTGCAGGTTTGCTCATGCATATCCCAATCCCTTATCAATTCTTAATACTGTTTAATTTTGTCCAATGCTTGTTTGTACATTTGGGTTGAAGAAGAGATGAAAGTAAGAAAATTGAGGTTCCCCCAGTGAAGGTTTTTTTCCTCTCAGAGTCAGCCTTTCATCCAGTGCAGACTGACACAGTTTTTAATACAGTAGTGCTAATAAGTATTCTGTAAATGTGAAGTGTGAAGTGTTAATTTTCCTGACCCCGACACAAAAAAAAAGAAATAAACAACAAAAACAACAAAAATGGCAAAAAAACAACTCCACTCAGGCTAAAGCGAATGCGGTTGGTTTTAAAAAGCCCTCCTGCTCCATATTTCAGCAATAATTTATTCTGTGTGTCAGAGAGAGAAAGACGTGGTGCATGTGATGGTTGGGAATGGAGAACAAATGAGGATGTGAGGAGGGTGGAAGGGGCTTCCACTGTCTGCCTCTCATTGGTCAGGCATGACGGCATTCTCCCTCGAGGCTCCCTCCTCCCTCCTCCATCCATCCTCCTCTCCGCTCCTCTCCTCTCCGCTCCGCTCTCACCGCCCCTCCCTCCATCTGTGCTCACCTCCCTCCCTCCCTCTCCTGCTTAGCGGCCGCCATCCACATCACAACAGGAGCATAAGCTACAGCGTTAGCAATCTGGACCTGGAGGAGAGAAGCCCTCTCTTCTTTTGGCTTTTTCTTTTTCTCCTCCCTTCTTCATCCTCATCTCCCGCGGATGCCAGCTCGGAGCCTCTTTTCTCCCACAGTTCCTCATTCTTTCCATTCTTTACCTCCTACTCCTCTACCTCCGCCTTCTCCTCTCCTGTGCTGGCCGGCTGTGTGCTTCTCCAACGTGCTACCTCTGCCCACCACCCAGACCTCTGAAACGGAGCCGCCCCAGCAAGCCATTAGTCGCTCACATCGCAAGTAGAGCGAAAAGAGGGATAGAGAGAGCCAGGAAGACTGAGAGAGTGCAAAAGAGAGGGGCGGTGGACAGGAAACGCTGTGTGGCTTCTCTGCTCTGCCTCACCCCAGTTGCTGGCCAAGACCATCCCTCCCTGACAGCACAACAACGCACACACTCGGGCTGCACTCACTCATCCATTTAGCCTTGTTGTTGGGAGGCAGAAGTGACTTCTCATCTGAAGGATCGCCTCAGACCGGATGCTTGACTGCTGCTGCTGCTAATGGAAATCTGCTGGAGGGACAGATGCTGGAGTCCATGCTGGAGCCGCTGACTGGACTGTGCTTTTAGTGGCTGTGTGGTTTGGATCTGGTCCGACCTCAGGTCAGAGGGTCAGACCGGTAAAGAGGAAGACCAGAGGAACAGAGCGGCTGTAGAGATACACTCTCTTCTGTTGTGCTGCCTCTCTCCTAACCTGCATGTCATGCAGCACTGGCTTGATTCCGACTCAAGGAACTCAGCATCCTCTCATCCGTGAACAAACCCAAACACATCATCGTCATCACCATCTCCTGCAGGCAGAGTGGAGCCATGCTGCCACACTAACAGACCACATCTGCACGGCCGCTGCCATCTTTTCAGGACCGCCCGCTCGGGTCTAGATTAAAGGATCCACATCGATTCATTTCAGGCAATTTTACATTTCAAAGACAGCTCAAATCCTGCCAGTCCCATACCAGGTGCAGCCTCTCATTTGGAGGAAGGGCACAAAAGATACCATCGGCTTTATGTCAAACTCCGAGCCTCGAGCGCTCAGTCCTGCAGTCTGAAGGAGATTTTCTTTCTCTCCATCTTTGAAGTCTTGACAACGGAGGAGAAATAAAAGAAAGCAAAAAAAAAAAGGTGGAGCACTTATCCGCCACCACTGCTGCCTCTTGCTGGAGCAGAGCCCCACGTGTTGAGCAGCTTTGTTGCTTGGCAACAGCATACTGGAAAGGAATTGGCTGTGGGAGTTTGGCCCAGGAAGATGGGAGTGGGTAGCGTGACTGGGTTCTGGAGTGAGTCTGGCAGGTAGCTGGGGTACTCAGCATTATGCCGAAGCCGGCGTCGATGTGTCGTTCTCTGACTGTTGTTTTGTTGCACCTTGTGGTCGCTGCCGGGCTCTGACAGCGGTACAGCCTGAGTGGCCGGCGCTCGGTGTGGAGCTGGATGAGCTGGATTGGCCTTCGATGCTGCATGGGTTGAATCTGTTGAGTGGCCGCGTGTTCCTATGACCATCTCGACGCCACTCTCTGAACGTCATCCTGCCGTAGGCCCGTCTACCTAGCGGGGGCCGGTCCCTCAGTCTCCACGACTCTGTTGGGTTTGGCTTCGCCGTCACCTCAAAGTGAATCTGTGCAGTCGGAGACACTTGAGAAAACTTCCGCTGCCCGTCCGCCCCCCCCTCAAACTCCAAGACGACCCCTGGGACTTCTGGACGACACGCTGGAGTCACCTGCCACCCTGGCCCCTGAGCGGGACCGTCCCTCTCCCTCTCCCTGCCCCACCCCTCCACCATCTCCTCCACCTTCTCCTCCGCCCTCCCCTCCGCCCGTACCTGCCCTGACCCCGCACCTGCCCCTCCCAGCAGTGCGCAGGGCAGTGGAGGACGGAGAGGGCTCGGCAGAGAAAAGGGACCACGGCGGCGAGGCCTCGGCGGACTCGTTCTGCAGGGTGATGGGTCTCCTCGGCATGGGACACCGACTCTTCGTCCCCAAGCTGCTGGCGGTGAGAGCGGGGGCAACTGGGAAGCAGAGGCTGGATGGGAAGAGATGAGAATGCATGTGGACGGTCGGGTTTAGAGTTAGAGAGGTCGTAAGTTGTGAGATTAGAGGATAAAACCAGGCAAGCATGTCTCAAAGAAGCAACCTCTGTGCCATTTCTGTTTTCTGCACCTATCATGAAGGTTTGATCTCTAGCCTTTGATGTGTTCTTTGATATGAAAGCTTGTGTATTTTCCCACGGCCTGGATTTGTGTCAATGTGGAAGTCAAGTGCATGATGGCTAGCCTTTTAGCATGCTCTTAGCCCCAAATCTTATATGAACTTATTTTCTTATGAAAAACTGTCCTCAACTAAAAAACATATATTAAACTACCTAAACTACATTTCATAATAATTGACCTCATGAAGTCAGTAAGCTAAAGCATGGTCTATTCTGCACCAAGCTGAAACACGGTTGACTAGTTATGTGCTGTACACCTTAGAAGGTTCTTCTGACAGTGCATTCTCACACCACAAGATGGTGTTATTGGTGGATTTTTCTTTTTTTTTGGCATTAATTGACTTAACCCCCTTTTTTTTTTCCAAAGGAACCGTACTCTTGAACAACAAATTGGCTCAAATTCCCTGTCCAGGTTCAGTGGCTGAGCAGCTCCACTGCACCACGTTGTGTTTTAGTCTGTTCCACGACGCTTGTCCTCAGTGGAGCGGAGGTCTTATAAACAGCTGCTGTCCCAGTCAGTGCCCTCTGACCCGTCTCCACCACCTCACTGTAATAGAGTTTAGCCAGTAAACTCTATTATTTACTATCAGGTTATAAAGTGACGATAGTAAAAAACTGTACTTGATGATCACGCGAGAGAGAAATAACGGAAAGCTGCTCCATATTGTGCAAGGGAATGTGTATCTAAGACCAGAACATGTGAATATGAGGATATGATGCAACACTTCCGAATTAAAATGAAAACAAGCCTGCTCTGAAACATAACTAAACTGAAACAAAATCTAAAAGTGAAAAGCAAAACTCAAAGCTCTTATAACCATCATGCACAGCAGCCCTAGACTGTTTTGGTCGTGACAGTGATGAATCTCCTGAATGTGAATATCTTCCTTAACCCGAGCAACAGAAAGTGTAGACGCTGCTCTCTGTCCTCTGGGTGGGGAGAGTGACTAGCAGCGTTTATGAATTTGCCAAACTGCGCAGTGCACTTGTTGTGAACCAGATAAACATGTCTCACACAAATCAGCCTTTCCACTTTTCCAGTCGGTTATATTTATCCATGCCAGGATGCAAGACATCTAATGACAAGCCAGCGACTGGGAAGAACAAACTCTGGGGGCTACTGTGTGCTCTGCATGTCTGACTGTCTGTTTTCTGTCTGTCTCCACCACGTCCCCTCTCCCCCCCACCTCCTCCTCCTCATGTCTCGATCCAGACATCTAAGGAGGACCTCTTGCAGGCAGACTTTGAAGGGGCTCTCAAGTTCTTCAGAGTCCAGCTCCCTAAACGCTACAGAGCTGCCGAGAACGCCCGCAGGCTTATGGAGCAGGCCTGCAATATCAAGGTAAGGAACGCCTGCAGATGTTTTTCCACCCCAAGTCCTTTATTACGGACTCCATGTATGTTAATTTTGCAACACAATGAGGAATTCCTGTCTTGACATCTCCCACTGAGACATAAATACCTTTAACCGCCAGGGTCAGAGGTCCATGTCAAGTACAGTTTGGGCTTTTGTTGGCTTTGAATTCCTGGCCTTCTGGTTGCAGTCCAGGACACACACACACACACACACACACACACACACACACACACACACACACACACACACACACACACACAACTTTGTGCACAATGCACAGGCTCTCAGGTGTAGTGATTTATTAGTCTATCTCTGTTTTTCTGGTATTTCATTATTTACTTATATGGGCACAGTCAGTAGTAGTCCGTTGGACCATGTTCCAACATAAGTTGCTATATTTTTCTTTTGAAAGCATCGCAGATCATGTGCTGACGAGAAACTGTTTTTACATGTACATGTTTATGCGCACAATCACACACATATACTCATATACATGCATATACTGCATGCATATACACATCCCCCCATTATTTTATACACCGTGTACTGCTTTTGGTCTCCGGTGACCTCGGCAAATTCCCTAAATGCCAGCAGCTCCATTTAGGTCAGTATGATGATGATTGTGTGTGTGTGTGTGTGTGTGTGTGTGTGTGTGTGTGTGTGTGTGTGTGTGTGTGTGTGTGTGTGTGTGTGTGTGTGTGTGTGTGTGTGTGCGCGTGTGCGCGCGTGCGTGTCAGCAGAGTGTGTTGTGATACAGGAAGGAAAGAGTTGACAGAGAAAGATGGTGGAGATAACCATCCTCCCTCCACCCTCCTCTCCTCCCTGCTCGCTCTCTCTCCAGTTCTCTCTCTACTCACTGTGCATTTTCACGTCGAGGTGTTTTCCTCATGGAGAAACCTGCAGGTTGCGATGCGGTGGCATGCTCTGGGCCGCAGGCCTGGCAGGACTCGTGGCGTGAGAGGAGGCGTTTGTCCGTATGCTCCTCTCGTGTTTGGGGTTCATTTCTGTGTTTTTCTGCACACAGGAAATCCTGCACCTTGACTCACTGTTTATCTGTCGTGGTTTGGTAGCTTTTTGGCACTAATGCACTTCTGCAGCAGCGCAGTCTGTCATACCAGGCCTTATGTTGTACCACAGGACACATACACACAAACACTCAAACGTGTGCTTACGGAGACGTGCACATTTGTCCATTTTACCTCATAAACTAATAAGCCAGAATCACCGGAGCAGCTTGAGCGCTCCTTTGAATGGACTCTCACTGTGTGTGGAGCTCTGCTGGAGGGATGATTGATTGTGGAGGTGGAACTCTTCTCCTACTGGTGTTCAGATGGATTGTAATGTGTTGACCGTGAAGGCCGCAGCTTATAATTCACATCATTTTCCTGATCATCAAACCATTCAGTGGGCTCTCCTTCCCTGTCAGCTCCTGCACTTGTCGTGTCTCTCCTCATTAATTCCCATGGTTCCCTTTATCTGTGCATATAGACCAACGCATTCATGGGGTTATAGACACACTCCAGACGCCAGTGATGAAATACGGAGCCATCAAAACACACACACACACACACACACACACACACACACACACACACCAAATGGAGTGAGGCTGTGCACAGGTGAAGTGAGCCAAAAACTGTCTGATGGGACGAGCTCAGGCCTCAGGACAGACAGAAACACTTTGTGTCTCCCTGTGCTCGACTCTTGATCATTCCTCTCTCATCTTTTATTCCCCCGCTGTTCCACTGCTTCTTCTTTGTGTTGCCTGTATTTATTTTCCACACTCCTAACTAACTAACTACCATTTATTGGTAGAGATAAATAAACTCAGTATTGACTTCTTCCAGCCTGATTAGGTATTGAACATAGGTCTCACACCCACGGCAGTCGAGGTGGTGCACTCTGCTTCATGGCCAATGTTTACGCACTAAACCGCTGTCTGCTTGTGTCGTGTGTGTCAGGTCTTCAACTTTTCCTCAAAGACATCCTCTCTCTACTCTCATGTTTTGAAGTCAGCATCCCGTTTGGCTTTTAAAATAGAATATTCCCTGCGGATGAAAGTATATGGAGCAAATCAGTCAGAGCAAGAAAGGCAAAAATAACTTGAGAGTGATGAGAGGAGTTTAAAGGAGAAAGCGTCTACCTTGTCCTCTGCTCATCAGGCTTCCACAGCTATGCCAATTTTTCCAACCCACCCGAACGCAGATCGTCTTATTGCCATGTTGGACATGTGATATCAATCCCATCCTCACGTGTCACAACCTGTCACACTATTATATCAAAATAAATTGTTGAATTACAACAGCCTATATTTAGCTGAAGGTGTACAGCAAGTCCAAAAACATATTTAGTTTAAAGAAAAGGAGCTTACAATGTATTTTATGACATAACCTACTTAAATTGTCCAACACATCAAACAGACTCTGTTCAGGTGTGCAAGTTAAGGTGGGCATACATCTGTGAAGCAGCACTTTGCTGAACTTTCCAGTAAGATAGCACATAGCATACCCTCCTGGTCCTTGACGTCTGACCAATATCTGGTCTTTTCATTCCGTCTCAATCATATGTGGTTGGATGTGTTCATGTTCATGTTCATAGCTGTACCGCTCCAGCTGCCACTTAGCTTGGACAAAAAGTTGCTAAGACGCTTTGTTAAGTCACATGCCGTTGCCAGATACTGTAAGCATGGAAGGACACCAGATATGTGCGGACACACCGTTATATTCCCATACCAAAAAAGCATCCTAAAAGGGGCCTATAAAATTTGAGGCATTTCTGCTGAAACCAGTGCTCCACCCATTGCAGGTCCCCTTTAAATCAAATGTTTTCTATAAAATGGCAGAAAATGAGAGGGAAAGTCAGAGAAATTCAAATCCATCCAACATCATGTTTTATTCTTTACATGTGAGAATGAGGACTTTTCTTGAGCCATCTGATTAAATCTGTCAACAAATCACACACGCCCCTTCATCACGCACAGTGCTCAAATGTCGCCGCATGCACGCCTCACTCAACCAGTGGCTTCTGCCTCTGGACTGACCGAATTTGCGGGCCGCTCAATAAAAATGAATAAAAAACGACACTGTTACATGATCTTCACATTTGGCTGACATCGAGTCGAAACAAAGATAGAACCTGCCTCAAGACGGGGTTGTGTGATTACATAAAGCCAGATGATGTTACATGGACTCTCTGAGATTAGTTGGAGTGTTGGAGGACATGCCGCGTTCAACTTCCATCAGGGGGGGAAAAGGGAGAACCGACTTGTCCAAGCCACTTTGCTCCCATTCCTCCCCCGCCCTTTTTTTTTTTTTTTACATATTTTTCTCTGTCGACGTCTTAAATCGGATCAGCTGAACTCTGTAAGCAGCTTAAAACATCGAAAGAATTCACTGGCACCTTGGCTTGATGAACACAACGGGCGGGTGGCTTAGCCTCTCTGAGGATTATGGGAAGAATTTGAATTTCTCAGCCTTCTTAAACATCCGCCGGACCGCAGCTGGAGCGATGACTTTTCGAGGGGGGGAAGAAATGTCGTGTATTCATTTGCTGCTCAGGGTTTGACTGATTAATCCGTTTCTTACCAAATCCTTCCAGCGCAAAAAAGCTTAACTTTATAAGGGACTGCGGAGGAAGGAGAGAGGGAAGCGCGCGTGTAGAGCCACTGACAGACAGAATAATTTACAGAGAAGGAAAGATAGGAATCCTAGAGAAAGACCTGCATGGATGGATGAAGACTCAGGGGCTGTGAAGGCTCCTTCAAAAAAACCTCAGAGTGACACAGAGAAAGCTACTAGCGGTGTAATGTAAGAGTGCCATATTAGAGGGATGAAGAGGGAAAGGTCTCGCAGAGAAAAGGAGATCCCAGGAGCATCCTGGCTGAACCGCATCTGATTTCATTGCGCTTCAGCCGCAGAACCAGAGTATTTCACTTTGTCAGCTTTTGACTCATCACCGGGATGAGCTCATCATCCAGGGGACATTGTCAGGAGCAGAGGAACAATAAAGGAGTCCAGTGTCGTGAAATGTCAGCACCGCACGGATGTAAAAAGTAGCTGTGAGCTAATGAGTTGAAAAGCAGACCTTTACGCCGGGCGAAAACGATTTTGTCATTCCCGCCTTTTCTTGTCCTTCGTGCAATCACACGCATCTTAGCCATCTATTGTTAATGTTATTTTAAAACATATTACAGAGGTCTTGTTTTATTCATGTCGCCTATATTATTTATGTATTTTACGTCAATAATTTACCATAGTCACTAGATATGGCTGTCATTGAGATTTTTTTTTAGTTACAGGCTGTTTTGCATGTTTCTTTGTCACCAGTGCCCTCCCTCTTTAAAAAGAAAGAAACACTTGTGCATCTGTGCCAGGGGACTGTCTGCATAGCAAGCTGGCACTGAGACATTACGTGAACCCGAACAAATTAATGCCACTCGTTGCGTCTTATCTTGTTACTCGCACAAGGAGATGACAGACGGCACTTCGCGCTGAATTGCGGCAGAGCCCCCAGAAATCTCATTTGAAGGGAAGGACAAGAGTCCTCACTGAGTCACAGCAGTGGGCGTAGCTGCCCAACCGTCTCCGCTGCGTCGAGCTACCGTCATGGCAGACACAGAAATGGGGAGAGTGAGAGAGATAGAGAGAGAGAGAGAGACAGAGAGACAGAGAGAGAGAACACAGAGGCAGAGGAACACATCACACCAGAGAGGAGAAATGAGCTCATAGATAAGGATTGGCTGCTGGTGCGTTTGTGCTTGTCAGGAGGAAATGGGCGGAGCCTGTGGCTGTCACTGTAGCAACGTTGTCAGGTGGCTTGCACTTGCAGCCTCCCATAGGGCGCCGTTACACTACCCGAGGCACCGTGAAGGTCTGTTGCTTCAGCCTCTTCTCGCTTTTACTGTCGGAGTGATGTGCAACTACAAACGACGAGTCTCTGCGGTTGATCTGACAACTTCCTTCCTATCGCTCCAAACCTCAAACACACAGTCACTCACAGAGTTTAGATGTGTAAACAAGCCTCTGCCTTTATTTTTACCAGCAGCCGGAAGCAGAAAGAGCCTCTAGAGTGCAACCTAAAGAGAGAGAGGGAGGAGGAGAGAGAGGCAGAAATGAGAGACAGAGAGTGAGCAAGAGAGAGAGAGAGAGAGAGGGGGAAGTACTCACTCAGTGGCTAGGAAGAAAAAGCAAACTCATCCTCCTTTGTCACACACTTCTAGCGTTACGGAGAGGGAGAGAGGGACAAACAGGTGTGTTGTACTGGCCCCTCGCTCGCCCCCCTCGCCCCTCCCGCTCTCTGTGGGCGGGGTCCGGCTCCTGAGGGACTCTTGAAAGCAGCCGGTCGCCTCCTCCGCTCGCAGACTCACACAGAAGCTGTCAGCTGCGCTCCTTCCTCTTCCCTTCGCCGCCACTTTTCCATCCTCCTCGTCCCCCCGCCCCCCCCCCCCTCCTCCACCTCCTCCCTCCGGCTGCCGGGGGGGTGCGAGGAGTCAAGATGATGCAGGAGGTGTCCATCATGGTGGCGTACGACGCTCATGTGGTCGACCGGCCGGGAGAGGAGGACACCTTGGCTTGTTTGGTCGCCCACTCCAGACCTCTGAGGACTCTCAGACCGGTGGTAGGTCTGTCCTTCCCTTCACTTTGTGTCACCCTCTTTGTTTTATTTTCCTCTTTCATTCTCCCAGTTTGTTTTCCCACCGCGGTCAACGCCGAGCGAATTCCCTTTCAACTCTGATGGGAGACATTCCCGACCGGTCCTACTGACCCCCACGCTCCCGTAGGTTTTTCGGTGAGGAGCGGGGGAGGAATTCACCTGCTTTGGTCCTCTTGTTGTTGCGTGTCAGTCGGCTTTCTCTCCCCCGTCTTTATCTTTTCCACTGATTAGAGAGATTTCTCCGAAACTGCATGTTCCTTTCCCATGAGGTCGATGCTGTAGATGTGTGATCGTGTCGGTGTGGGTGTGTGTTGCTGCGCTACGTGTGTCTGATGTTGGAGGTTACACATTAGTCGTGCCCCCGTCAGTCCAGACGCAGAGCTCGTTTGTCAGTTTGTTTCAATTACTGATAAAATCTGGGATCAATGGAGACCTTGTGTGTGTGTGTTTGTGACCGAGTGTGTGTGTGTGTGTGGATGTGGGTGTAAGTTTCCCTCACATGGGTAATTGAATCCCATGGCCTAGTTTTGTTTTTGTTTTTTTCCTCTGAGATGAGCTTGAGGTTTTGTCTTTATTTTAATATTCAAACTGCCAGTTTACGTAAGAGCAGGACAACCTCGCACACACACAGACGCACACGCAATCACTTTCTTTCTGGGAGCTCAGTATGACCTTAGTGTGTAAGCTCAGCTTGGGAGGTTTGGGACCAATTTCGTTCGCTGCAGGGATTCAGGTCAGGAGTCTAAATGTGGGCCTGGTACCATTTCCTGCAGCGCCGCGTCTTAAATCGCTTAGCCTGAATCAGGGTGGCCTCTGTCCCCACACCGGCCCCCCGCCGGCTCTTGCTCCCAAAGCCCTGCATGGTGAGTAGGAGGACGGCTCAGGCTGTGTGACCTCGTACAGTAAGTGTGCCTGTGTTTGGATCAGCGTAGAACCGTAGCGTAGATGTGACCACACACACAACACACTCCGCTGATCTGCACGGTACTTCAGAGCAGAGTTTTTCCCACACAGGTGATGCATCTGTGGGGATATGTTGGGGCTCAATAAAAAAAGCTAATAAAGGCAATCCCATTGTTAATGTGTAATATGGGCAACATTAGCATTGTAGCTCCTTGGAAAGTTACTGGACTTGTGTCGGTCTAGACGGATGTGTCAGAAAATGATCAGATAAGATGAACAAATATCAGGCTTTACATTACGGCCTTTGACAGAATGGACATCTCAAAGTGTTTCTAAATGCAGTAGGTGAGTCTCCTCCTCCCAAGCAGCTAGTAATAGTAGAGCATTAGAAGCCCCCTGATGCAGTTCCTGTGGAGGTCAAGGAGTTTGGGCTCCAGCGTGGTTGTCGCTGTGGCGGCTGTGTGTGTGTTTGACTAAAGGCCCTGGCCCCGCACACACAGGTATGCACGGCCCTGCTCTGCCTTGCATTTCATTACACGCTCACGCTTCTGTGTTTGTGTGCTTTTGGGGAGTTGGAGAGCAGCAGGTTGCCTAATCAGACCTCATCTTGTCTGACGATGACTCCCGGTTTAATGTGTAACGCAAAGACAACAAAACGTCAGCGGCCCCGGCTGCACAGGCGTGAGCAGACTTTCCCTGACTGAAGTTTCCCATCGGACAATGACGTAGTGACGCATCAGGACAGCGTAGATGAATCATTTCTATCGTCTATTACTTGGTTTATTGTGTCTGAGTTTTGTTTAAAATAAATATGGTGTTACAACAAAGTGGCACCATACTTACATGATATAAAACATCTATATTTATATTTCCTACTCTTCAAAAAGTCAGTAGATAATGGGAAAAAAAGGAAGCACATTGGGAAAAAAAAGTCATTAACCGGTTGTTAAGCAGTTGTCATTCCTTCCGTGGAGCCAATATCATCTCTATCACATTTCTCACACCTCTGCACACGCTCGTAACTTGCTCTAGATGTAAAATCGATGGTTGCGAGAGTTGCGAGATTAAAGCCAGCGCCTACATACGACTCTGAGAGCAAGAACCCGTGTAAGTGGCGGCGGAGCGTCAGCGTCCACGCACCATCACGCTGAAGAGTCGTTGAGTCTCTCCCCAGCAGCTGCTCTCCAGCTGATCGTGATCTCTGCCGTCGTCTCCTCTCTGCCGGGCAGTCGTGACAGCTCCACATCCATTCCTTTCAGCTGACGCAGCTCACTTTTAGTTTCTTTTTTTAATTCCGACCACAGAACAGCCGTCGTGGACCCGCAGCGATGAACATTATTCTAATGTGGCGGCAGAGAGGAGAGAAAATGAGTCACAGAGGAATGAAATGGCCAAAGGGGAAAAAGAGGTTGTTTTCTCATCTCGAACGACAAATGCAGCAGGTGCGGTTTATCTAGACTATGTCAACTGTTTACGCAGGTGTGAGAGTCGAATGTTGAACACCAGGGAGGACAAAATCAAAACTCTTTTGGCGGTTTGGGTTTGTGGAGGTGCTCGAATCAGGGTCAGATCGCCCCGGGGCGTTTTCAGGAAGCTCGGAAAATATGACAGCGGCGGGTGTTGCCATTCAAGAGTGGAGGTGTGAAATGAGCGTGTGGGAGTGACTCTCAAAACCCCGATGGACAAACTTGGAGGTGTTTCCGACCTAGGCGAACAAACGCGACGACACCCCAGCAGAGCAGAGAAGAAACCACGTCTGCTGGATCGAAATGTGTGTCTCTCTGGGTGTAACTGTTTGTGTGACTCAGAAGTTGTGCACATGTGAGTTTATCAGTAGAGAGGTGGAGGGCACCGTGGCAGAATTAATTAATGTGTGATAGATTTCAGGGGCAGACTCCATTCATCCATCCACATCCACTGTCTGGTCTGGTGCAGTGTATCTCCAGCACACGCTGGGTGCAGGCAGGGAACACACACTGGACAGGTCACGTTTCCTATGCAGGGCACACACACACACACACACACACACACACACACACACACACACACACACACACACACACACACACTCACACTCACATACCATTCAATCTCACCCTCACACTGAGGGGCAATAGAGAAGCTCCACTTGAGCTTAATATACATGTTTTTGAGAACAGGCAGATTCCACAGAGAGAGAGGCCCAGGCAGAAGCTGAGCCTGGGACTCTCTTGCTATGAGGTGACACTGCCCAACATTACAATAATGATTTAGTACATTTTAGTACAGATATTTATATCAACAACTGTCACGTCAACATTCAGAACCTGAATTGGACTTTTTACTGTAAATCCTGAATGACAGTGCGATGATTAGCAGCATGAATTCAGTTTGCCTCCATTGTCTCGTGGCAGTGAAATGATTGCTAACCGGCCTGCCCAGACCGAGCTGCTCCTTCTTCCCACGTAGATAACAACAGTATGAGTCTGAGCTCCGTTATCTGCTCATGAGTTGTGTGTCGGGTTACAGCGCGACGCGTCCATTCGCCCCAGAGGCTCCAGGGTTCGTGGGGGTGAGAGGTTTAATCCCCGGGTCAGTCCACAGGTGAATCATGAAAGATAGCTGCAAAGCACTATTCTGCTTTTTTAACATGTTCGTGAGGGCATGTCATTTGAACTTCCCCCCTGTTTTTAGGTCATCATACTGACTGATGCTGAATCAGTTCTGTTAATACACTGAACAACCTCTGAACATGACACATCGAAGATATTTCTTTGTTTTTTGATTTTGGTGGCGGGGTTGAATGAATGAGTGTTACATTTAGCTTTTATCACCTCTCGTCTCACATACATACATACATACGGACACACGACACAAGAAACTTCTCCTCGGCCTGGAGAGAATCGGGTCCTTGACTTGATGAAAACACGCAGGACAGAAAAGGAAACAAACACACACACAGGGCAGGCCAGACTCAAGGGAGGAGAAATGTGCCTGAGAAGGAGCTGGGATCCCCCAGTCCTAGCAGTGGGCGCCGTGGCAACCTCGTCTCCACACAGGGGGATAACGTTACCTTCCACCTGTAGCACACACACACACACACACACACACACACACACACATGCACAGATGCAGTAGCCTACCAGTCAGCGCTGTTTCATGTTTCACTGCCATCTGATTAAAATCGCTGGTATTTTGCTGGTTTTAACCTCACGACCTGGTCTGAGAATCTCGATCAGAGTTTCAGTGACATACCGGAAAAACATCCAACTCTACTGCCTGCCTGAATGGATGTACAGTACGTCCCGGCAGATCATTAATGTGGTGTGGACAAAAACAAAGAGAAATCCATAAGGAAGCCGCTGGTTTTCCGTGTTTGTGTTTCTGGGCTGGGATGGGCTCCGGTGAGCGCGGTTCAACTCTGTGGCCTCTCTGCGTCCAAGCAGCCACGATGGCCGTCCATTCTGATTGATTTCTGGTTGTTTGTAGAGGTGAAACGAACCAGCTGTGGATTGTTTAAGCAGATACTGGAGTTAATGAAAAGACTCACTTGAGAAATAAATGTAACCCGCTCTCCCGGCAGCGCTTCGGTTCAATCGGCATTTCTGACCTGAAAAATCAAAAAAATGTTTTCATAACCAATATTTATCTTCCTGAGTGGAACAGCAAAGAATGTGTGAAAGGACTTTTTATGACCCCCCCCACGCTCCTTTTTCTCACATTTGTGATCAATATTTATCAGCATCAAATAGTGCATGGAGCCAGGATTTATGAGTGACGTCTCTTGAATTGGAGTAATGAGTCTTCACCTCGTCCCGTTCTCCACCTCGACAACCCCACCTTGTTCACGCAGTGAGACCTCGGTGGCAGCGGCCCGGGGAGGCACCTCACCGGCTTGCATTAGCGAACGACCAGGGCCAGTTTCCATCGTCTTCCACCTCAGCAGGAAATGAGACTCCTCACGTAGCCCGTGGTGTGATCTGAGAGTTTCTGTCGTCGGGAGAGAATGGGTCGAGTGACTCTGATTGTGCCGAGCGGAGTGGGTTAAAATTACCCAGACGTGTCAGAGAGACTATAAACGTGCTATAAATGTCATAAGAGCGGATTGCGCAACAGCGAAGTAGAAACAGAGCAGCGTGAACCACAGCACCGCGGCACGTCAGCACTTTTCAGAGTGTGTTCACTCGGCTTTGCCTTCTCCTCCAAAGCGCTATTGACACACTATGACGAAAGATCAACCACAGCTTGACTTGACGGACATGTGAGTGAATTATGAGTGCCCAACCAGTCTCTGTGGCTGACCTCTGACCCCACTTTTAGTAAAACGTGCAACGGTATTTGTGCAAATAAGTGACACGTTGGCTGTCGGTCGCCTGTTTGGATCACGCCTGAGTACGAGACGTAAAATCGATAAAAAAACCTCTCTGCTGTTTTCAGGTTCCAACCAAGAAGCTGAAAAAGTTTGAGAAGGAGTATCAGACGCTGAGAGAGAGCCAGCTGCAACAGGAGGACCCCATCGACCGATACCAGGTAGGTGCACAAACACGTGAACGCACAGAGGTTAGATGTGCTTCTTTCCTTCCATGCCCGCGGTCTGCCGTAAGGAGAGAACGAAAGCACCCATCCAACAACAAAGTCAGCATGTGTGTTCCTGTGAGAGCAGCCTGGCTTCCTGCTGGTTTTAATTGGACAACTATTAAGTCTGCCCGAGTTTGCTCCACGGTCCGTTGTAAGATTTGTGATCAGAAAGTGCTTCTCTGGTTGCAGTGAGGATCTGAGGACCTGAGCGTCCTCTAAAAATAGCTGTTTGGTTGTTTGATCCATGTTTCTATTATTAGAGACTAATAGCGGCTCAGTCTAACTGTGTGTAACCCACTACTGGGTATATACACATCGATGATGGGCCAGTAAAGACAATAGGCTCTGGGAGAGATGGGAGGAAGATACCACACCAGGATATAAAAGTTTTCTTCTTTCGTAATGAATTGAAAAGTACAATATTTACAATAACCCAATTTAAAATTTAACCCCTTTAAAATAGAATAAAATAGAATAGATGGCAAAAATTGTGAAGTTCCTTAAAAGTTGTAAAAAAAGAAGAAAGAGAGTAGTTCCGCTCAAAAGTCCAGTTCAGTGAGGTCAGGTCAGTCATAGTCAGAAGGATGTGACATGGGCTGGCCATAATCCTGCCAGATATTCCAGATATTCCATAGTGAATGACATAAACGGGATCACACCAATGGATAGCTCGCTGTCAAACAGAAATCACAGAGCTGGTCGCTTAATAAAAAGAACTTAAACTTCATAAAAAACTTCATATTTTCTCTCAATTATGTCTGATTCTGCATCGCTCTCGTCAGTCCAACTGACAACAAACTGACAAACTTCACAGGAAATGAGTGCGCTGCAAACAGCACGTCAAAATAAAAGGGTTCTTTTCACAGTAAACGTATACCCGAACTTAACATGTAAATCATGCTTTTAACAGTAACAATAACAACCCATCGTTAATAAATTGTTTCATGTTATTTATGCTTTTTATCAACTGTTTATTGTGTCTTTTAATCATGTATTTGTCAACTGGGTTGCATGTGTCTCTGGTTGCTTCTTTTTTTCCCCTCTTTGACTTCACACGGAATTTTTATTGTTATCAACCCTGAACATCTCCAGCAGTTATTTTAGGCCTAAGCTGCCGGGTTGTTGTTAGAGGAGTCTGGCTTCTGAGCGCAACTTCACCTTTTGAAGGTAGGAGCGAGGAGGAGGGATGCGGCAGATATTCACAGATTCGATCTCAAGCTGTCAACAAAGAGCCTTTGGTTCTTCCGTTTGCTCTGTTTCTGTCAGCATCTTTTTTTAGTTTGAAGTCTTCATTCTTGTTGTTGCAGAGTCCTCACTGGGCACGGTGTAATTTCTTCTCCTCTCCAGATTTGCCTTTGGGAGAATAAAGCCGAGTCTGACATGATTAGTTCAGGTGATGATGTGTTGAGTAGAGGTCGGAGGTGTTCAGGGCCGTGCTCCAGACGGCTTGAAGCGCCACCAGTTAGTGCCTCGTTTGAAAGGGCTCCAGAGTTTAGATGGATACAAGGTAAATGGATTTCAGCCTCTATTAAATGAACTAAAATAAATGTTCGCTGGTCACACCCAAAGCAAAACCAGCCTGTGATTTTTTGTTTTTTTTCCTCCCCCTGGATGAGTTGGAACGTTCCACAGTAAACAGGAAACCTGTTTTCATCTCAGTGAAAGCGTGTTCCCGGTCAGGAGGCGTCTTGTGATATAGAATAAATGTAGATATAGATAGATATAGATATTGTGGTATAGAATAAAGTATTGAGGGACAGAAAGACTAAAGGGAGTCGTATCAAGCCTCGAAGTTGAAGCGTGAAACGCAGAATACAGTGAAGTTTCTCTCAGCTGAAGCGATGTGCTGGTGGAGGGAAGGAAAGACTTCCACTGTAGATAAGATGTTGGAGCACCGCCACCTCCGCCCGGAGCGCTGTGGACTCCTTCTTACAGAGCAGGAAGACAAAACGGGAATGTAGCTGTGGGTAAACGTTAGACCGTCGCACATTTGCTCTACGGTTTACGTAACAAACCCCAGGAGAAGGTACGTACTCTGTGTTTTGCGTTGTCTTCTGTGAGCGTGTTCAGAGGCTGCGAAAGGAAGTGAGAGCGCCAAAGAGAGTCCGGCAGGGAGAGCGAGTGGGAGTGAGAGTGAGAGTGAGGCTGGCTAGTGACAGGCAGGGCAGGGAAGGGGAAACTCCTGACAGGATCATGTGTTCAAGTTTAGTCTGTGCCGCTGCAGCAGGACACGAGGACACGCTGCTGTGACTGTGGACTGCAGCACGGTAAGCTGCCCGCGCCTCAACACAGACTCCGACACGCTCCGAGATACTCTCTGCTGGTGCTAGCGCTTGAAACTTCCAAGACTAATCTCTAACCTTTATGCGGCGCTTTCTTAAGTGTTTTCCTCTCGGTACAAGTTGTTTCCTGGTGTAGAGCGTTAAAGGTTACGTAAGGCTCGAGCCACGACGTATGGGCGGCCGCGGCTCTGGGGCCCCTTTCCTCCGTTTGTCCAAATGAAATCCATCACCTCGCTGCTCGCAGGAAGTGATTAACCTAATCTCAAGAGTGCCGCACAAACTGCCTCCCAGACATGTGACTGAATGTGTGTGTGTGTGTGTATGTGTTTGTGTACTGTACAGATGTTAAGGTATGCACATTGATTTGTACTTGGCGACCTGTTTTTTTTTTTTTTTTTCTTATACCCTTACATAGTTAAGGAAAAGGCGATCATGCAGTTCTGCTATACAGTTTATTTACCCCTTTTGTGCGGGCTGACGTGTGTGTGTGTGTGTGTGCGTGTGCGTGTGTGTGAGAGAGAGAGTGTATGGAGTTAATTAAGGGCGGCGGAGGAGGTCACGGCTGGACAAGTGACAGGATATCGGAGTCAGGTGACCTCTGTTCACTGTGACAGCTGTTTCATCTTGTCGAGGCTGTCATGTGAGACTGTTTATGAGCAGGGGCAGTCATCATGAGACTCCACTAAGAGTCCACAATGGAGACTTTTAGGAGATGTGTGTGTGTGTGTGTGTGTGTGTGTGTATGTGTATGCTGGGTGGCTGGTCAGTGAAAGCTTTATTAGGTTTAAAAATCCATAAATACATGAATGCTGTTTTTTACCAGGCAGAACATTGCTTAATTTCAGAATTACCATCCTGGCGTTACATTCTTCTTCTGCTGTCAGAGTTCAGCTTAAAGTGGCAGCTAGGCGGCCTCCAAATTCAGCCTTTTTATGAGCTCTTTTCACTCTATAAGCACCCATGCATTATACTTGTGTGTGTGTGTGTGTGTGTGCAGAGGGAGAACCGACGTCTTCAGGAGGCCAGCATGCGACTGGAACAAGAGAACGATGACTTGGCCCATGAACTGGTCACCAGCAAGATCGCCTTGCGGAACGACCTGGACCAGGTAGCCCCGCACCTCCACTCAGCATCTTCAATCAACTCTCTCTCTCTCTCTCTCTCTCTCTCTCTCTCTCTCTTGGATTCATCTATTCAGCCTGTGTTTACCCGTGGTGTTTGTTTTCCAATCCCCATGCTTATAAGTTGTTGAATATAAAGAGAAGGCACTTCTAGAAAATGCGCAGCGAGCTGTGTCCTCTGTGGCCTGGCAGCTGAGTAAGAACCTTACGTTGACAGCGGTGGGCTGGAAACTGCTCTGTGATAATAAAGCAGCCCTGCTGTGCACATGCTTGATGTCCTGCATGGACAGCTCTCAGTGGGACTCGCTGTTGGGTAAATATCGCAGATTACCGAGGCGCTGCTGTCTCAGTGCATCAACTCCAAACCTAGGGAGCGATGAAACACCGGTTCAGTGCAACTGAGGCACACTCACTTGTTAAATAAGGGTTGTTTGTGTGTGTGTGTGTGTGTGTGTGTGTGTGTGTGTGTGTGTGTGTGTGTGTGTGTGTGTGCGCGTGCGCGTGCAGGCAGAAGACAAGGCCGACGTTCTGAACAAAGAGCTGCTGAGCACAAAGCAGCGTCTGGTGGAAACGGAGGAGGAGAAGAGGCGACAGGAGGAGGAGACGGCACAGGTGAGGAGAACGCTCCTCGGTGCAATGTGCAGATCCAGGCCTCTGTTTTGTAGCATTCAGCTTCAGCCTCCTACAAACCGTCTAAGTGCGAGGAGTGGTGAAGCCCTAAGTGTTAGATACAACTTAGAAAGGGTTGTATCTAACTGCGCTTCTGCAGTAACTTGAAAAGTCCTCACAGTGAGTTTTTGCACAGCTTCATGTGTGTCCTCCTCTCTGCTCCTCGTTTTTGTCCCCCTCAGCTGAAGGAGGTGTTCAGGAGGGAGCTGGAAAAAGCCGAGCAGGAGATCAAGAAAACCACGGCCATCATAGCTGAATACAAACAGGTTGGACAGTTTTGATGCCTGTTTAATTCCTTTAGCAACCTAACTCTAACTTTTTGTATTTGACTGGCTGATCACTGTTTCCAAAAAGTGTTAAACCCCAGGTCTCAGGTCTTCTTGAGAAGCAGAAATAATACAGAATGCAGTCATTTGCATGCAATTCATTTTTCTATGACAGTATCCCAACTTTTCTGGGATTCTGGTTGACCTGCTGTTTTAAACATCCCTCGCTGCTATAAGTACAAACATGACACAAGCACATCTTAATGAGACGACCAGCTGATATGTCTTCACTCCTTGTGTTATCTCGCAGTCTTATGTAACTTGACTTCCTCTTCTCAGATCTGCTCCCAGCTGAGCAGCAGGCTGGAAAAACAGCAGGCGGCAACAAAAGAGGAGCTGGACATCGTCAGGGTGAGTCAAGCCGTGCTGCCTGTGATGCTGCAGCAGCAGACAAACGTCAGGAGACGTTCGGCTTACAGCTGCAGCTACAGCTGCGACTGAGGGATCGGCCCGGGTTGGCAGATGATCTCACCCATTAAGACCCCGATTGCACAAATGAAATGCGTTTAGCCCTCCTCAAACATTTTGCTGTCTGTGTCTGTGGGTGTGGCAGCGCCTCTGAGCATGCAAGGCTCTGGGAGGCTGTAGCGGGCATTAACACATTCAGTGGTGTTTCAGCACAGAGATGCTGCTAATGTCAGCGTCAGTGTGGCAAGAATAAACCACAGTCGGCTAACGAAGACCTGCAGCCGAGAGGACGGGGGGGAGAGACGTGATTCAGAGGTTCATAGTGAAGGTGGCGTGTGAGGAGCAGGTTATCTGCCTCTGTAGAGAGCAGGGGTGGGGCTGTGCACTTAGCGATGATGAAATGGATGACTTGCGAAACGTAAACTTCCCCTCAGGCGGTCAGAGCACATCAGGAGTAAGCGGCGCAACACTGCTTTAAACATAAACCTCTTAATGTCTTGACCAGCAGTCGAGAGAAAATGTGGAAAGCCTTTGCACCCAATATTTGACCCTAAGAGATGCAAAATTAGTCTCTGTGAACATAGTTTTATGGTATTCCGCCACAGATGTGTTTTAATGCAACGCAAAACTTGCAAGTGGATTATTAATGAGAATTCATTGCGGTATCGTGCAACAAAATATTTCAGTGTATAGATATTATCTTACACCCCTGTGTGTGTGTGTGTGTGTGTGTGTGTGTGTGTGTGTGTGTGTGTGTGTGTGTGTGTGTGTGTGTGTGTGTGTGTGTGTGTGTGTGTGTGTGTGTGTGTGTGTACGTGTGCAGAGTAAAGTGATGGGCTGCGAGCACTGCAGGGACCTGTTCAGCACGCTGGGCTCCCTCCAGGTGGCGTCGCCCGGCAGGGACAGGACGTGCAGCGAGCCGCTGGACGAGGAGAAGGACGGGCTGAAGGAGCAGCTGAGGCAGCTGGAGCTGGAGCTGGCACAGACCAAGCTGCAGCTGGTGGAGGCCAAGTGCCGCATCCAGGTCAGAGGCACCGATGACTACGAGCCCTGCTGGGGAGTGTGTGTGTGTGTGTGTGTGTGTGTGTGTGTGTGTGTGTGTGTGTGTGTGTGTGTGTGTGCGCACATGCAACAGTAACTGGTTTTGTTAGTATGGTCAACATGCTGGCGTTTACCACTCAGTCCACCCTTATTATATTTTATATATTTTCCCGTAACAAAAGAAAACAAAGATCAAGCACAGTCGGGCTGTGTCTGACGGCAGTGGAAATTAACACAAAAAAAGGTTGTAGATGCATTGTTGCCATCACATAATTACACCATTTACCAACAAATACCTGGTCTGAAGTCAGACGTGCAGCACGTTCCTACTTTAATCTGGAGTCATAGTGAACATTAGTGGACGGGGGAAGGGAAAAAGGAAAATGCATCCAAGACGTGCACAGATCTTTTAGGATCGACCAGCGGTCGGAAGCGGATGTCAGCGGCCATCTAATGGTGGCTGATGGGTTATCAAACAGCTTGTTTTATGATGAAATATGGACGAACACTTCCTGTTATACAGCAGCAGGACATAACAGCATCATGACATCAGCGGAAAAGTACCGCTATGTGATATTAACCTACACATTGTTTTATAATGCAAGTCATTTTGACTGGCAGACATGTTGAGCCTTTATCTTCTTCTATAGATGTTTCTTCTGAAGAATGTGCCATTAATGATCCAATTTTTTGTTGCTGAATAATTACTAATCTGCCTTGAATTGCCCCCCTGGAGAACAGTAGTTCTTGATAGTGAATTCAACTGAATAGTTGCCTAGATGTCTATTGAAACCAGTGAGGTCATCATGGCTCAGTCCATGCTGAGGCTGTTCAATCCTCTCCATAGAACAGCAGGTTGATGCCGGCACAGACGCCATGCTCCTGCTCTCTCGGTGTGTGCTGACTCCTCTGTCCTCCCTCCTCCTCCTCTGCAGGAGCTGGAGCACCAGCGGGGAGTCCTGATGAACGAGATCCAGGCGGCCAAGAACTCCTGGCTCAGCAAGACCCTGGGCTCCCTGAAGAGCTCGGCGTCCTCCTCCTCCAGCTCCACGTCCCAGACCCCGTCCTCTCCAAAGGAGGGTCCCGCCTAGACCCCCCTCCCCATCCCACCACCCCTCCCCCTCCCATCCCTGGGTCTCTGTGTGTCCTGCAGGGGCCACACCAGAGCCGAGGAACACAGGTTGAAGAAACAAGCAGCGGAGAAATGCAGTATTCCTTTTTTCAGCCCGTGGTAGAGCAGAGCAGAGCAGAGCAGAGCAGAGCAGAGCAGAGCAGAGCGGAGCTGAGCGGAGCTTAGCGGAGCTTTTAGGGCCACTGCACAGAGGAGAGAAGAAACAGGCTGACTCACCGTTTAGAGTGAACCAACAAAAGCATCCGTCGTCTTCCTCTGCCGAGGCTGAAACCAGTTTGAAATAGTCCAGTGTTCAATGCTGCCACTGTTTTGTTGAGCTAGGTCTCTAAACTGTATACAAAAAAAACAAAGAAACCCTAATGTAGGCGAACAATCCAGCGCCCCCTCGTGGTCAGACGTCACAACTGCACATTTAGCTGTTCTAGCTGTGAATGAAGCGTGCGTTCTCGGTTGCAGTGGTGGTCTCAACAGCTGCAGAGGTGTTGGGTGGTCCCTCGCTGCAGCAAAGCCACAGCACTCTGAAAAAGGAATACTGCATCCAGAGTCGAGAACAACACAAAAAAACAAGTTGTATTTCTTTACAATAGTATAAACGTAAACAATGTCGTCATATAAATATGTATAACTAATTATTGATTTTTGTAATAATCTTGTACAGTTCTTTAAGAGCATAAATCCCGAGGAGAAGTTTTTTTTTCTTTTCTTTTTTTTTTTTTTTTTTACTGTTTTGAATGTCATCTCTGTAGATGTCAACGTAAGCACAGTGTGTGATTGATCGGGTCGAGTCCAAACGCTGCAGAGCCACAGTGACAGTCGGGGTGTGGTGTTTGTGCAGTTTTGGGGGTTTTTTTTCATCCCAGTTCCAGTTCATGCCTGCCAGTGATTATTGAGGCATCATTTGGTGCACTGCCTGGCTTCCTTTCCTGCTCCGTTGCTCTGTCTCACTTAATGTAGAATGACTCTGTGCCATGTCAGTGCTTCACCTGTGCAAAATGAGCAGAATAATTTTAAAAATGTAGAAATCTGCAGATTGATCACTGTTTTTTTCCTAGTTTTTATTGTTTTTAAATCTGTAGCTGTGAATGTTTTAAGTTGCAGCATCTGTCTCATCCGTCTCTAGTACAGTACAGTCGATCCACAGGGAGTATTAAAATCCCCATACACACCTGTTAAAAGTCCCAGAAATACACTGTACTGTAGATCTGAGAGCCAAATAAGGTCATTTCAGAACAGGGTGCAGGCTCTGAAGTATCTTTTATGCCTAGTGAAGCTTTGCAACATTTGCCCAACATTGCCAAACAGCCACTTGTACAGCTGTGCCAGCGCATGCTTCACCCTCCGACATGTTGAGACATTCAGGCGGATCCCAAAACCACCCCCGGGTCGGTGTTTCATCCATGTTTGGCAGTTTAGCCTCTCATGAGAGGGGGTCACTTTGTTGTAAGAAAGGGACAGAGCATAGGCAGAACAGTAGGTTGTGCCTCTTGTTACGTAGGACCAACCGTATATATTTTGTTGCTTTTTTTCTTTTTGTCTTGTCCAGTTGACAAATCTAACCTTGTTGTGCGAGCAGGTGTAGAGCTGCATTGTAGGTGCCAAATGTCATGCTTTGTTCTCCACCTCTGTTGTCACTGAAGTCAGCCTTTGGACTCTGACCAAGCCTATGTGTACCTGTTTATGAGCGTGTGTGTGTGCGTGCGTGCGTGTGTGTGTGTGTGTGTGTGTGTGTGTGTGTGTGTGTGTGTGTGTGTGTGTGTGTGTGTGTGTGTGTGTGTGTGTGTGTGTGTGTGTGTGTGTGTGTGTGTGTGTGTTTGGATGTGTATGTTCTGCACTGTAGCTCAAGTGTTTGAAGTTGAATTGGTCTCCTCTTCACGTGGCTGCCTTTTCTGTTGGTGACTGAAGCCGTTGGCTGACGGGAGGAAAAGCCAGCAGACTGTTTGAAGCGTGGCAGAGCCTCAGCTGTGCCATAAGCCCCCGAACCCCCCACCCCCCACCCTCAATAGCTTCTCTGCCCCCACTGCTCTCTGAAACCACTCTCTCACACACACGTGCACCTGGAGCCTCCCAGGGCCACCACTGAGGGGCTCCACTGGCGCAGGTGCACCATCATCTTGGACCGTGAGAGCCGAGTGTCTCTGAGCTCCAGGCGTGTCTTGACCTCCCGGGACATTCCATCAAACAGGATCCGATGTCTCCAAGTAAATGTTGTACCCGACTACGAACTCCAGCCTTACAACTAGCTTTTTCAGCAGCATCGTTCACGGGCAGATATAGGTGTGTAGAAAGGGGGAACATAAGGCACGTTTCATCCACATAGCAGGATCTGCTTGGATATCAAGAAAGTCTTTGGGTTTATGGATGAACTTGAGAGTTTCTTAACCTCTACTCTGCCTTTTAGGTATGTTTGCGAAAGACTGCTTAGAAGGTAGAGCTAACGAGTCCTGTAGCGTCTGTTTTGCACATTAATCTCTTTCTCACTCATATATTGAATAGTCGGAGTGGAGGTTAAATGTGCAGTTCCCACAATGAAGAAATGTTCTTTCAATCCAAAAAAAAATCTTTTATAAGTAGTTGGAAGTGCTGCTGACTGGTTCGTTGTAATGTTGATCTTTAACAAACAAGTTCACACTTGATCCAGGGCCAACGTTAACTCTGTGGAATCAAAAGTGTTCCTCCATCTACTCAACTGTTCATCACTCTTGTTGGACACCCACGTACAATCGATTTTAATACGAACCAGGAGCGAGTTGGAGTCTCTCGTGTGTGCACTAAGGCAACATTGATATTTTAAACACTAGTTCGAGACGTGTTTGCGTTTGTTTTTGAAGGTTGTCCTGATCACAGAGTGTCATTATTTTTTAACTGACTGTTGTTGTCAGTGAGAGGAGAGCTGGCAGTTTATAATCCATTCTAATAAACAGTTCATGTCAATGATGCAAAAGCAGGTGGTGAATGGGATAAGAGGGATGTGTCTGTGTGTCCGTGCGTCCGTGTGTGTGTGTGTGTGTGTGTGTGTGTGTGTGTGTGTGTGTGTGTGTGTGTGTGTGTGTGTGTGTGTGTGTGTGTGTGTGTGTGTGTGTGTGTGTGTGTGTGTGTGTGTGTGTGTGTGTGTGTGTGTGCTGTAACACCACAGTCCTGTTACACCAGGAGGGGGCTTCTCCTCAGCTGGTCGACTCCAACACTGTTTGCTGTACAGTAACTGTCTGACCTGCATTAATAAAACTCTGTTCTTCTGTTCATGTATGAAATGTGAGCTTTCATTGATCAATTAAATACGAGTGGGTGTTTTTAGCAAAAAGGTATGCCGACAACTCTTTTTTTTTCACCTTTATTGAAGACAGATTAAGTTTCCCCTTTTTATATGAATCTCAATGCAACTTGCAATATTATTGATGATTTCAGCTAAGTTTCAAGTATATAGCATGCAGCCAGGAGACTTTTCTACTATCAAGCAGGCCAACAAAACTAAATGGAATGAAAATACTCAACTGGAAAGTTTCTGTAATCAAAGAGCAAATGAAGATGTAACATTATCATTTTACATCTTAAGCCTTTAAATGGTGATGTGAATCAGACAAACAAGCAAATAAACAAAAAACATTAGAACAAGGTGAATGCAGAATTTATGCAGTACATGTCAAAGCAAAATATCAATCTTCCTTTTCTTAGAGTGTAATGTTGCTGACTTGGTCACTGATCTCATCGAAGCAAACTTCAGCGAATCGTAGCATCTGATTGACAGCAGTGAGCAGCAGGATGTCACAGGATGGCTCCAGCTCCAACTCCTCATTGTAGTTATTCACTGGAACGACACAGGACAGCGGCACACCGAGACGAGAGCTGGCCTCCTGCATCTGTATCACAAAGATCTCAGGTGAAGGTGGTTCAGACTCTCATCAACATACACAATCAGTATGTTAGAGCTGTTAGAGGTTGTACATATTTGGATTGCTGCTGTATTTGTGTGGATGGTGTCTGTGATGTATGAAGGACATAGAAGAGAGAATCAGCATATAATAATTAAATGACTTGAACAAAATAAAAACACGAGGCAAACTTAAAAAGACATGAAACTCCAAACTGAGTGCAGGAAGTAAATACAAAAGCAATACTTGAACATTAAGTAATCCCATGTGATGTTTGCAGAGATGAATATACTATTACTACTGTACATGGTTGATCTCACCAGTTCCTTGATGTAGCCACTAACCCTGAATGTTCTGGGACACAAAGGGACAGACCTCATCCACTTTGGTCATCAGGACAAGCTGGGGAATCCCTGGAGACTGACAAAAACTTTCAAAACATTATACTGCAAGAAGAGAATTATTTTATTCACCTTCCTAAACATCCTAGAAAATTGTTGCTCCTCTCTCTGCCAGATTTCTGGAAATCATTATTGTTATAACCATAACCCTAACCCTAACCCCTAACCCTAACCCTAACCCTAGCGCTTCACAACCCTAACCCTAAATGTCTTGGATCAAAAAAAAAGTAATAATACAGCCCTATGAAAACGCCAGTCTTTTCCCAGAGTCTCTATGACCTTCGGTTCCCTAGATACAGACATTTCCGGTCGAAAAATGGCCGTATTTCCGGAACGGAGTGCGTACAGAGGAACGGTTAACACCACTGGAAAGCTTGTCCCCGATTTAGGGGGGATAGAACTTGGTTTCAAGTCGGTAGGACTTTCCGATCAAAAGTTATTCAAGTCGAAGAGGATCGTACCGGATACGATCCTTGGAAAAACGCCCTTATTCCCTAACCCAGGGGTAGGCAACCTGTGCCACAAAGAGCCGCAGTGGCT
This sequence comes from Karalla daura, assembly GCA_029224185.1. NCBI lineage: Eukaryota > Metazoa > Chordata > Actinopteri > Chaetodontiformes > Leiognathidae > Karalla > Karalla daura. The sequence continues at coordinate 10,719,834 of CM055194.1, forward strand.
GCAGGTGTTTGTTCCAACCTGTCAATAGCACACACATTGACCAATCAACTGTATGAAGACTCAGATCAGTTGGTTTAATAAGCCAAATCAGGTGTGCTGCAGCCTGGTTGGAACAAACACCTGCAGACAAAGCGGCTCTTTGTGGAACAGGTTGCCTACCCCTGCCCTAACCTAACCATAACCCCTATCCCTAACCTTAACCGCTAACCCTAACCCGATCCTTGGCAAAACCCCCTGATCCCTAACCCTAACCCTAACCCTAACTCTAACCCTAAAACCTAACCCTAACTCTAACCCTAGCCCTAACCCGAGACTAACCCTAGCCCTAGCCTAACCCTAACCCTAACCCTAGACTAACCCTAACCCTAACCCTAACCCTAACCCTAGACAAACCCTAACTCGAACCCTAGCCTAACCCTAACCCTAACCCTAGCTTAACCCTAACCCTAGACAAACCCTAACCCTAACCCTAACCCTAGACTAACCCTATCCCTAGCCTAACCCTAACCCTAGACTAACCCTAACCCTAACCCTAGCCTAACCCTAACCGTAACCCTAGACTAACCCTAACCCTAACCCTAAACCTAGCCCTAACCCTAGCCTAACCCTAGCCTAACCCTAACCCATTTCCCATCAGAAAATGGCCGTATTTCCGAGATGGAAGTGCGTAGAGACGAACGGGTGCCACCACTGGAAAGCTCATACTAGATTTAGGTGGGGTAGGACTTGGTTTCAAGTCAGTGGGACATTCCTATCAAAAGTTATTCGACTTGGAGAGGACTAGACGTGAACCCTAACCCTAACCCTAACTCTAAGGCCTTTGCAGAGGAAACTCCTGGCAGGTCAGCTCTTTCTTAACATTTTTTCACACACCTGAAGAAGACGTACTGACGTCGAAACGTTGTGTGTTTTTTCTTGTGTATTGTTTTCTTTATATATAATTATTAAATTATTTTGAAGAATAGTTCCCTGTTTTTTTTGAGTTTTGAATTTTGAATTTTTTTATTTTTTATTTTTTCGGTGCACTTACCTGCACAATGGAGGATGGCTGGACGGAGGTCCGCCATCGAAGGCGCCGCTGGAGGAAACAGGACTGGGAGCGACGGGGGGGCGGATTTCCGGGGGGGATGGTGCGTGCACCTCCCTTCTTCCAAAGAAGAAGGGCTCAATCACCGTACCCTAACCCTAACCCTAGACTAACCCTAACCCTAACCCTAGACTAACCCTAACCCTAACCCGAGACTAACCCTAACCCTAACCGTAACCCT
>CM055194.1:10763601-10771101 GCA_029224185.1 Karalla daura
GGGACTTTCCTATCAAGAGTTTTTCGACTTGGAGAGGACGAGACATGAACCCTAACCCTAACCCTAACCCTAACCCTAGACTAACCCTAACCCTAACCCTAACCCTAACCCTAACCCTAACCCTAGACTAACCCTAACCCTAGACTAACCCTAACCCTAACCCTAACCCTAACCCTAACCCTAGCTAACCCTAACCCTAACCCTAACCCTAACCCAAGCCTAACCCTAACCCGTATTTCGGGGATGGAAGTGCGTAGAGACGAACGAGTGCCACCACTGGAAAGCTCATACTAGACTTAGGTGGGGTAGGACTTGGTTTCAAATCAGTGGGACTTTCCTATCAAAAGTTATTCGACTTGGAGAGGACTAGACATGAACCCTAACCCTAACCCTAACCCTAACCCTAACCCTAGCCTAACCCTAACCCTAACCCTAACCCTAACCCTAGCCGAACCCTAACCCTAACCCTAACCCTAGACTAACCCTAACCCTAACCCTAACCCTAACCCTAACCCTAACCCAAGCCTAACCCTAACCCGTATTTCGGGGATGGAAGTGCGTAGAGACGAACGAGTGCCACCACTGGAAAGCTCATACTAGACTTAGGTGGGGTAGGACTTGGTTTCAAATCAGTGGGACTTTCCTATCAAAAGTTATTCGACTTGGAGAGGACTAGACATGAACCCTAACCCTAACCCTAACCCTAACCTTAGCCTAACCCTAGCCCTAACCCTAACCCTAGACTAACCCTAACCCTAACCCTAGATTAACCCTAACCCTAGCCCTAACCCTAACCCTAGACTAACCCTAACCCTAACCCTAGATTAACCCTAACCCTAACCCTAACCCTAACCCTAGACTAACCCTAACCCTAACCCTAACCCTTACCCTAACCCTAGACTAACCCTAACCCTAACCCTAACCCTAGACTAACCCTAACCCTAGACTAACCCGAACCCTAACCCTAACCCTAACCCTAACCCTAGCCTAACCCTAACCCTAACCCTAACCCTAGACTAACCCTAACCCTAACCCTAACCCTAGCCGAACCCTAACCCTAACCCTAACCCTAGCCTAACCCTAACCCTAACCCTAGACTAACCCTAACCCTAACCCTAACCCTAACCCTAACCCTAACCCTAACCCAAGCCTAACCCGAAGCCGTATTTAGGGGATGGAAGTGCGTAGAGACGAACGAGTGCCACCACTGGAAAGCTCATCCTAGACTTAGGTGGGGTAGGACTTGGTTTCAAATCAGTGGGACTTTCCTATCAAAAGTTATTCGACTTGGAGAGGACTAGACATGAACCCTAACCCTAACCCTAACCCTAACCCTAGATTAACCCTAACCCTAACCCTAACCCTATCCCTAACCCTAGACTAACCCTAACCCTAACCCTAACCCTAGATTAACCCTAACCCTAACCCTAACCCTAACCCTAACCCTAACCCTAACCCTAGCCTAACCCTAACCCTAACCCTAACCCCAGACTAGCCCTAACCCTAGCCTAACCCTAACCCTAACCCTATCCCTAGACTAACCCTAACCCTAACCCTAGACAAACCCTAACCCATTTCCCATCAGAAAATGGCCGTATTTCGGGGTTGGAAGTGCGTAGAGACGAACGAGTGCCACCACTGGAAAGCTCATACTAGACTTAGGTGGGGTAGGACTTGGTTTCAAATCAGTGGGACTTTCCTATCAAGAGTTTTTCGACTTGGAGAGGACGAGACATGAACCCTAACCCTAACCCTAACCCTAACCCTAGACTAACCCTAACCCTAACCCTAACCCTAACCCTAACCCTAACCCAAGCCTAACCCTAACCCGTATTTCGGGGATGGAAGTGCGTAGAGACGAACGAGTGCCACCACTGGAAAGCTCATACTAGACTTAGGTGGGGTAGGACTTGGTTTCAAATCAGTGGGACTTTCCTATCAAAAGTTATTCGACTTGGAGAGGACTAGACATGAACCCTAACCCTAACCCTAACCCTAACCTTAGCCTAACCCTAGCCCTAACCCTAACCCTAGACTAACCCTAACCCTAACCCTAGATTAACCCTAACCCTAGCCCTAACCCTAACCCTAGACTAACCCTAACCCTAACCCTAGATTAACCCTAACCCTAACCCTAACCCTAACCCTAGACTAACCCTAACCCTAACCCTAACCCTTACCCTAACCCTAGACTAACCCTAACCCTAACCCTAACCCTAGACTAACCCTAACCCTAGACTAACCCGAACCCTAACCCTAACCCTAACCCTAACCCTAGCCTAACCCTAACCCTAACCCTAACCCTAGACTAACCCTAACCCTAACCCTAACCCTAGCCGAACCCTAACCCTAACCCTAACCCTAGCCTAACCCTAACCCTAACCCTAGACTAACCCTAACCCTAACCCTAACCCTAACCCTAACCCTAACCCTAACCCAAGCCTAACCCGAAGCCGTATTTAGGGGATGGAAGTGCGTAGAGACGAACGAGTGCCACCACTGGAAAGCTCATCCTAGACTTAGGTGGGGTAGGACTTGGTTTCAAATCAGTGGGACTTTCCTATCAAAAGTTATTCGACTTGGAGAGGACTAGACATGAACCCTAACCCTAACCCTAACCCTAACCCTAGATTAACCCTAACCCTAACCCTAACCCTATCCCTAACCCTAGACTAACCCTAACCCTAACCCTAACCCTAGATTAACCCTAACCCTAACCCTAACCCTAACCCTAACCCTAACCCTAACCCTAGCCTAACCCTAACCCTAACCCTAACCCCAGACTAGCCCTAACCCTAGCCTAACCCTAACCCTAACCCTATCCCTAGACTAACCCTAACCCTAACCCTAGACAAACCCTAACCCATTTCCCATCAGAAAATGGCCGTATTTCGGGGTTGGAAGTGCGTAGAGACGAACGAGTGCCACCACTGGAAAGCTCATACTAGACTTAGGTGGGGTAGGACTTGGTTTCAAATCAGTGGGACTTTCCTATCAAGAGTTTTTCGACTTGGAGAGGACGAGACATGAACCCTAACCCTAACCCTAACCCTAACCCTAGACTAACCCTAACCCTAACCCTAACCCTAACCCTAGACTAACCCTAACCCTAGACTAACCCTAACCCTAACCCTAACCCTAACCCTAGCTAACCCTAACCCTAACCCTAACCCTAACCCAAGCCTAACCCTAACCCGTATTTCGGGGATGGAAGTGCGTAGAGACGAACGAGTGCCACCACTGGAAAGCTCATACTAGACTTAGGTGGGGTAGGACTTGGTTTCAAATCAGTGGGACTTTCCTATCAAAAGTTATTCGACTTGGAGAGGACTAGACATGAACCCTAACCCTAACCCTAACCCTAACCCTAACCCTAGCCTAACCCTAACCCTAACCCTAACCCTAACCCTAGCCGAACCCTAACCCTAACCCTAACCCTAGACTAACCCTAACCCTAACCCTAACCCTAACCCTAACCCTAACCCTAACCCAAGCCTAACCCTAACCCGTATTTCGGGGATGGAAGTGCGTAGAGACGAACGAGTGCCACCACTGGAAAGCTCATACTAGACTTAGGTGGGGTAGGACTTGGTTTCAAATCAGTGGGACTTTCCTATCAAAAGTTATTCGACTTGGAGAGGACTAGACATGAACCCTAACCCTAACCCTAACCCTAACCTTAGCCTAACCCTAGCCCTAACCCTAACCCTAGACTAACCCTAACCCTAACCCTAGATTAACCCTAACCCTAACCCTAACCCTAACCCTAGACTAACCCTAACCCTAACCCTAACCCTTACCCTAACCCTAGACTAACCCTAACCCTAACCCTAACCCTAGACTAACCCTAACCCTAGACTAACCCGAACCCTAACCCTAACCCTAACCCTAACCCTAGCCTAACCCTAACCCTAACCCTAACCCTAGACTAACCCTAACCCTAACCCTAACCCTAGCCGAACCCTAACCCTAACCCTAACCCTAGCCTAACCCTAACCCTAACCCTAGACTAACCCTAACCCTAACCCTAACCCTAACCCTAACCCTAACCCTAACCCAAGCCTAACCCGAAGCCGTATTTAGGGGATGGAAGTGCGTAGAGACGAACGAGTGCCACCACTGGAAAGCTCATCCTAGACTTAGGTGGGGTAGGACTTGGTTTCAAATCAGTGGGACTTTCCTATCAAAAGTTATTCGACTTGGAGAGGACTAGACATGAACCCTAACCCTAACCCTAACCCTAACCCTAGATTAACCCTAACCCTAACCCTAACCCTAGACTAACCCTAACCCTAACCCTAGATTAACCCTAACCCTAGCCTAACCCTAACCCTAACCCTAGACTAACCCTAACCCTAACCCTAACCCTAACCCTAACCCAAGCCTAACCCGAAGCCGTATTTAGGGGATGGAAGTGCGTAGAGACGAACGAGTGCCACCACTGGAAAGCTCATACTAGACTTAGGTGGGGTAGGACTTGGTTTCAAATCAGTGGGACTTTCCTATCAAAAGTTATTCGACTTGGAGAGGACTAGACATGAACCCTAACCCTAACCCTAACCCTAACCCTAGACTAACCCTAACCCTAACCCTAACCCTAACCCTAGACTAACCCTAACCCTAGACTAACCCTAACCCTAACCCTAACCCTAACCCTAACCCTAACCCTAACCCTAACCCTATCCCTAACCCTAGACTAACCCTAACCCTAACCCTAACCCTAGATTAACCCTAACCCTAACCCTAACCCTAACCCTAACCCTAACCCTAACCCTAACCCTAGCCTAACCCTAACCCTAACCCTAACCCCAGACTAGCCCTAACCCTAGCCTAACCCTAACCCTAACCCTATCCCTAGACTAACCCTAACCCTAACCCTAGACAAACCCTAACCCATTTCCCATCAGAAAATGGCCGTATTTCGGGGTTGGAAGTGCGTAGAGACGAACGAGTGCCACCACTGGAAAGCTCATACTAGACTTAGGTGGGGTAGGACTTGGTTTCAAATCAGTGGGACTTTCCTATCAAGAGTTTTTCGACTTGGAGAGGACGAGACATGAACCCTAACCCTAACCCTAACCCTAACCCTAGACTAACCCTAACCCTAACCCTAACCCTAACCCTAACCCTAGACTAACCCTAACCCTAGACTAACCCTAACCCTAACCCTAACCCTAACCCTAGCTAACCCTAACCCTAACCCTAACCCTAACCCAAGCCTAACCCTAACCCGTATTTCGGGGATGGAAGTGCGTAGAGACGAACGAGTGCCACCACTGGAAAGCTCATACTAGACTTAGGTGGGGTAGGACTTGGTTTCAAATCAGTGGGACTTTCCTATCAAAAGTTATTCGACTTGGAGAGGACTAGACATGAACCCTAACCCTAACCCTAACCCTAACCCTAGCCTAACCCTAACCCTAACCCTAACCCTAACCCTAGCCGAACCCTAACCCTAACCCTAACCCTAGACTAACCCTAACCCTAACCCTAACCCTAACCCTAACCCTAACCCAAGCCTAACCCTAACCCGTATTTCGGGGATGGAAGTGCGTAGAGACGAACGAGTGCCACCACTGGAAAGCTCATACTAGACTTAGGTGGGGTAGGACTTGGTTTCAAATCAGTGGGACTTTCCTATCAAAAGTTATTCGACTTGGAGAGGACTAGACATGAACCCTAACCCTAACCCTAACCCTAACCTTAGCCTAACCCTAGCCCTAACCCTAACCCTAGACTAACCCTAACCCTAACCCTAGATTAACCCTAACCCTAGCCCTAACCCTAACCCTAGACTAACCCTAACCCTAACCCTAGATTAACCCTAACCCTAACCCTAACCCTAACCCTAGACTAACCCTAACCCTAACCCTAACCCTTACCCTAACCCTACACTAACCCTAACCCTAACCCTAACCCTAGACTAACCCTAACCCTAGACTAACCCGAACCCTAACCCTAACCCTAACCCTAACCCTAGCCTAACCCTAACCCTAACCCTAACCCTAGACTAACCCTAACCCTAACCCTAACCCTAGCCGAACCCTAACCCTAACCCTAACCCTAGCCTAACCCTAACCCTAACCCTAGACTAACCCTAACCCTAACCCTAACCCTAACCCTAACCCTAACCCTAACCCAAGCCTAACCCGAAGCCGTATTTAGGGGATGGAAGTGCGTAGAGACGAACGAGTGCCACCACTGGAAAGCTCATCCTAGACTTAGGTGGGGTAGGACTTGGTTTCAAATCAGTGGGACTTTCCTATCAAAAGTTATTCGACTTGGAGAGGACTAGACATGAACCCTAACCCTAACCCTAACCCTAACCCTAGATTAACCCTAACCCTAACCCTAACCCTATCCCTAACCCTAGACTAACCCTAACCCTAGATTAACCCTAACCCTAACCCTAACCCTAACCCTAACCCTAACCCTAACCCTAACCCTAACCCTAGCCTAACCCTAACCCTAACCCTAACCCCAGACTAGCCCTAACCCTAGCCTAACCCTAACCCTAACCCTATCCCTAGACTAACCCTAACCCTAACCCTAGACAAACCCTAACCCATTTCCCATCAGAAAATGGCCGTATTTCGGGGTTGGAAGTGCGTAGAGACGAACGAGTGCCACCACTGGAAAGCTCATACTAGACTTAGGTGGGGTAGGACTTGGTTTCAAATCAGTGGGACTTTCCTATCAAGAGTTTTTCGACTTGGAGAGGACGAGACATGAACCCTAACCCTAACCCTAACCCTAACCCTAGACTAACCTTAACCCTAACCCTAACCCTAACCCTAACCCTAGACTAACCCTAACCCTAGACTAACCCTAACCCTAACCCTAACCCTAACCCTAACCCTAGCTAACCCTAACCCTAACCCTAACCCTAACCCAAGCCTAACCCTAACCCGTATTTCGGGGATGGAAGTGCGTAGAGACGAACGAGTGCCACCACTGGAAAGCTCATACTAGACTTAGGTGGGGTAGGACTTGGTTTCAAATCAGTGGGACTTTCCTATCAAAAGTTATTCGACTTGGAGAGGACTAGACATGAACCCTAACCCTAACCCTAACCCTAACCCTAACCCTAGCCTAACCCTAACCCTAACCCTAACCCTAACCCTAGCCGAACCCTAACCCTAACCCTAACCCTAGACTAACCCTAACCCTAACCCTAACCCTAACCCTAACCCTAACCCAAGCCTAACCCTAACCCGTATTTCGGGGATGGAAGTGCGTAGAGACGAACGAGTGCCACCACTGGAAAGCTCATACTAGACTTAGGTGGGGTAGGACTTGGTTTCAAATCAGTGGGACTTTCCTATCAAAAGTTATTCGACTTGGAGAGGACTAGACATGAACCCTAACCCTAACCCTAACCCTAACCTTAGCCTAACCCTAGCCCTAACCCTAACCCTAGACTAACCCTAACCCTAACCCTAGATTAACCCTAACCCTAGCCCTAACCCTAACCCTAGACTAACCCTAACCCTAACCCTA
>CM055194.1:10776101-10778601 GCA_029224185.1 Karalla daura
AAATTAATGAATTGAAGTAGTAGCAGGCAGGAGGAACCGCGGTGAGATGAGCCGGGTAGAGGTGGTCCTGGATCCAGCTCAGTGTTGATGGAAGTCGGGAGGGAAAATAAAAATAATAAAAATAAAATGAAAAATGAAAAAGTAAGATAAGAATAAACAGAAAATTAAGAATTAAAAATAAAATATTAATAAAAATTAAAATAAGAATAAATAAATAAATTAATTAATTAAAAAAAAAAAAAATATATATATATATATATATATATATATATATATAAACAAAAAATAAAAATGAAAAAAAAAAAAAAAAAATAAAATAAAATAAAATAAAATAAAATAAAATGAAAATAAAAATAAAATAAGAATAAAAATAAATTGAAAGATAACAAAGGAGAGGGGCAGGAGAGGGAGGAAGAGGAGGAGATGGAAAACAGACGGGGAGAGGCCAAGAGGAAAGAGAGAAGCTAGAGGGAACGTGAACCTGATTCACACCCACAGAGAAGGCAGAGAAGATAGAGCTCAATGTGCCGGGGACCCCCAGCAGACTCAACCTATAGCAGCTTATCTTGGATTTATCTGTAGGCTCTGTCAAAAAGGAGGGTTTTTAACCTACTCTTAAAGGTAGAGAGGGTGTCTGCCTCCCGGACTGAAACTGGTAGATGGTTCCATAACAGAGGGCCTTGGTAGCTGAAGGCTCTGGCTCCCCATCTAGACTTAGAGACTCTTGGAACCACAAGTAGGCCTGTATTCAGAGAACGAAGTGTCCTAGTGGGGCAATAGGGTTTTATCAGGTCTGAGATATAAGAGGGTGCCAGACCATGAAGACCTTTATAGACAAGGAGGAGGATTTTGAACTGGATCCTGAAAGGTACAGGAAGCCAGTGTAGTGAGGCCAGAACAGGAGAGATGTGATCTCTCTTTCTAGTTTTAGTCAGGACACGGGCTGCCGCGTTCTGAATGAGCTGCAGAGTTCTCAGCGACCTATTGGAGCTTCCAGCCAGTAGAGAGTTGCAGTAGTCCAGCCTGGAGGTAACAAAGGCATGGACCAGCTGTTCTGCTGAATGGAGAGGGAGGAGGTGTCTTATTTTTGAAATATTGCGGAGGTGGAAGTAGGCAGTCCGTGAGATCGATTTTATGTGGGAGCTAAAAGACAGGTCTGGATCAAAACTAACACCTAGGTTCTTAACAGTGGTGGCAGAAGAAGTCGCAAAACTACCTTGTAATGCTATGGCATCAGATATTGAATCGCGTAGGTGTTTAGGACCTATGAGCAGTAACTCTGTTTTTTCAGAGTTCAGAAGGAGGAAATTATTAGTCATCCAGGCCTTCACATCATCAAGGCAGGACTGAAGCTGCTGTAGACGGTTGAGCTCGCCCGGCTTGATAGATAGATATAACTGAGTGTCGTCAGCATAACAGTGGAAATCTATAGAGTGACTCCTGATGATATCACCTAGAGGGAGCATATATACAGAGAAAAGAACTGGACCAAGCACAGATCCTTGCGGAACCCCGTGGCTGACTTTAGTACGTGGCGATTGGTTATCGTTAACACAAACAAACTGATATCGGTCTGAAAGATAGGACCGGAACCAGTCTAAAGCAGTGCCTCTAATTCCGAGTTGATATTCCAGTCTCCTTAGTAAGATCTGGTGGTCGACCGTATCAAAAGCAGCACTGAGATCTAACAAGACAAGCACTGAAATGAGACCCTGGTCAGACGCCATGAAGAGGTCATTAGTGACTTTAACCAGTGCAGTCTCAGTGCTATGATTTATTCTAAAACCAGACTGGAAGGATTCAAATAAACTATTGTTATTGAGGTGTTCACAGAGCTGGTTGGCAATGATCTTCTCAATGATTTTTGAGATGAAGATGAGGTTAGAGATCGGTCTGTAATTTGCTAAAGTTCCTGGATCAAGGGACGGTTTCTTGAGGAGGGGTTTGATTATTCCGACTTTGAACGTAAGAGGAACGTAACCTGTTGTTATGGACATGTTGATGAGGTCAAGTAAGGAGGTGGCGATTAAAGGCAGCACTTCCTTTAACAACTTGGTCGGAATCGGGTCAAGGAGGCAGGTCGAAGATTTAGAGGAGGAGATGATAGTGGTCAGCTGATGCAGGTCAATGGGGTCAAATGAGGATAGTGACCTGGTTATATCCACATCTGTGATCTGAAAGGCTGCAACAGGGGGTTGGTTAGTTGCCATGCATGCTGAGTGAGTCGTAATTGTTTGTCTAATATTTGTAATTTTGTTGTTAAAGTAGTCCATAAATTCACCACTGCTGAGATGGGTAGGGACACACTGCTCAGTGGAGTTATGACTCTGAGTCAGCCTGGCTACAGTACTGAACAGAAACCTAGGGTTATGCTTATTATCCTCAATTAGAGAGGAGTAGTATCTCGCTCTGGCATTACACAGAGCCAGCCTGTAAGTCTTCAGACTATCTTTCCAGGTAAGAAAAATACTAGTGTTTTTGGTGGAACGCCATTTCCTCT